>VZUI01049169.1:0-169878 GCA_013401135.1 Cettia cetti | reverse complement strand
GAATAGAATAGAATAGAATAGAATAGAATAGAATAGAATAGAATAGAATAGAATAGAATAGAATAGAATAGAATAGTTCAGTTGAAAGGGACCTACATCATTAAGTTTAACTGCCCAGCCACTTCAGGATAAATTTTTGGTCAAGATTTTACTCTGAAACTATCTTACTGTTGATTCCTAATTAAAACAAAAAGGGTTCTCTGAAGTTCCATCTAATTATAAAGGTATCAACTAAAATCTGGGATTACAGCAACATTTAGGATTGTGGGGCAAAGATGAGAATGTGCAGGGTGTGAGGGGAATGTGCGTGGGCTTCACTGGCTAAGGTGAACTCTGCAGTGACAGGTAGGAATCCCCTCTAGGTAAGTCCTGTTACCTTTTCCACAATTTAAGCTCTCTTTACAGAGAGGCAGATCCCTAAATATCAGAAGGAAAAGTGTAATTCTCTATAACCCTGGCTTCTGATGCCTACTAATAAACAACTTCTGTGTCTCTATTTAAGGACAGAATTTAATGAGCAACAGGGAATAAAAACTGATGAAAAATCTGCACATTTCTGCTGCCTCTCTATGGAGTAATCTGAGTTCCAACAAAACCACCAACTACTTTTTCCCAACAGGTCATTTTTCACTTGGTCCTTTCTGGGAAAAAGAAGAATGAAAATGAATTTTAAAAATTATTGAACAATACTAACAGGATATTCCCAATGAATAATAGTAACAGGATCAGACAATTAGAAGGAATGAATATTCAATCTCATTGCTGCTGGAACATACAAAATGCCAGTCTTCTCACATGAATACTGAACTACTGAACTTGATCTGCTTATCCTTTATTTTCAGCTCTGACCAATGATTTTTTCTTTCTGCTGTTTATACTATCAAGGTTTATGCATTTTCTATAAACAGGGATCTGAAAGAACACAGGAAATATAGCAAGTGATGGATGGAAGAAATTAATGAAAGGCAGTTATGATTCTTTGGATGTAAAAGTTATTTTTGAAAAATGAGAGATGGGGAAGGAGCAATACAGAAGAGAAGTGCACTGTAAGAACATGATGTATAAGAAAACAAGAAGAGGTGAAAGCAAATTAGGGGAAATTTCATGGTTCAATAATGACACGCTATTGATGTCAAACAGGAGAAAGAGGAGGAAAAAAGGACTAAATTCAGAAACAGAAAGAAGAAAGAACAAAATACAGAAAAGAGCACATTGATATATTTGGGAACATTGCCACCTTCTTATTTTATAATTAGTTGTCACAAAGATCAAGGTGTTCTACAAAGCTGCCCCTACTTTGGTAACATACTAGTGAAAAGTAATTTTGTATTTTCTTCAGGCTCCAAGTATATGATACAAGGATCCTCCAGGGAACCTGTATGTCAGCATCAAAATAACTTACTGCAGCTTGATATAGGAGCTAACAACTGGAGCCATGTAAAACAAGCAAACAAAACCTTACTGGTAAGCTCCTATGGAAAGAATGGCTCAGACAGCTCCTAGAGGCAACATAATATATATGCCTGCCCAGAGTGTTTTTACACAAATTTGTTACCATCGACTCTGTATGATTTTTATTGCAGCTTTTGATTTGTGCCAGCAGCTCTTTACTGTCAGGAGTACTAAAATTCACCCGAAGATATTTATGTCTAGAAATGCATCCAGGAAAACAGTTATTTCCATTAACAACACAGCCAGCAAGTAATTCATTAACAAGACAGAATGAAATATTAATCATACCATTCTGTGTCTCACAAAGGGGGAGAAAATACAACATTCTCGGTGTTGGGTGTTAAAATCTAGTGCCTAACACCTGCCTATTATGACAAATATTTTCAAAGGAGTTCCTTTAGACAACCTCCCATTTGACTGTTGTGAATCTTGCATGTCAGACACCTCCAGATTGAAAAGGCAAGAGACGTTTTATTTTTAATGGTCAAAACCAGTCTCCAGTAATAGCAGGACAATAACCACAGATTAAAAATCTGTGGAAGCTATATGGAAGAAGGATTTATTTGGGCTAGAAATTATAGATACTTTCATAACACAACGTAATATTCAATGTGTATCATGGGATATAGCAGAAGCCCAAGGAACACCCTGCAGTACTGACACTGCTAGTGCCCAGTGTACTGCTGCTTTGCATGCTATTTACTTGGAAATGCTCAGCTGCTAACAACCCCACAGAGAGCACTCTCTGTGAAGTGGGATGTTATAATGTGAAGCAATGGCCATATGTTACAGAGCATTACTGAGATAAAACATCTTTTTGTAACACAACTTAACACAAACCCCTTCTTACCGTGATATTGGACAATTGGTAAATGAGCTTTCATCCCAACATTCTCTTCCCTGATCACAATGATTTTACTTCCTGACTTTTCACTTTCTTCCAACAGAGGTATCAGCTCTGGGTTTTCCACAGACAGATGAAGCCTCAGAAGGAATGCAGAATGATAGGAAAGATGCATTCTCAGGAGGTTGCTGTAACATCACCTGACTGTATCGTCAGAAAGTAAGAGCCAGGTCTGTTATGACATTAGTAATTTTAGTCTCCAAAAAATACATACAATAATTTTGGTTATCCTTTTATTCCAGCCTGGTTCCATTTCAGTGAATGACAATGGGAAAAGGAATTTCCTTCTGCTGTAGTCGCTCATATGGTAAGAATTTCAGGAAGAAATTTCACATCCTTTCACATCCTAGACTTTCTGTGTAACTGGACACATGCTAGTTTATACATACTTAGGGCAGACCATTTTGATATTTTTTCCCAAATGGTCATACCTAGATTGTTGAAAGAGATATTTTATGAGAGTTCATTTGTGTTAGGTGGGAAAATAGGCTGAAATGTGCAGAGATGTAGCGTGTTTCTAAAATTAAAGTACATTACCAAAAAAACACTATTAATTTTGTCTCATGTTGCAATACCCACATTGATGATGTCCTTTCTCTCAAACACTCATCTATTATCTTCTCCCTTTCTTTTCCCAGTCTTTTGAGGAAAGTCTTCCTTGGCTTAAAATTTCTTAAATATTTGAAATAAATTACGTTTTGAGTCCACCACTCTCATCTTGCAGCATTAGAAACTGTTCTAATACTGGACTCTACATTTTAAATGAATTTTCTTTTGCCATTATGGTATTGAAACTGGCCTCTGCTGTCACCAGCCCATGAGATAGTATGTACACCCTCAGAAAGGTTCAACAAAGAGACTCACCTACTGATAGCTGGCAAATAGGGCACCCACTAAAAAGATGAAAAGACTGATGATTACGTTGTTTTACTTTTGTGGGTAGTGTCTAATAGCTTACTGACCTTCAAAGGTGAAAAACGACACTCCAGTGAGAGCAGAAAATTGTGACTCTTTAAGTCAAACATTTAAGTAGCTCTGAATAACAAAACTATAAGAGTGCCACTGGGTTCAGACAAGTGTTCTTGGCCAGGAGAGAGAACACAAGATGGAGTAGCTGATTTTCTTCTCTCATTAGGAAAATATACCCCAAAAAACATATCACTTGCTAGGATCAAAATGTTTCTAGATTCATTTACTCCATTACCCAAGTGAACTCTCTAGAGGATTAAGCAATAGTTTCCAAGCCTCACATGGACTAAAGCTAAAAGCTTGGTAAATACTAGTTTTATCTCACAAACCATAATTTTTAATTGCTAACACACATAGGAAAGGCATAAGCCTCCACTGATGATATCATAGTCTACTGCCATGGAAATGACTGCAATATCATAAACACAGGTTTAAGATGACCTCACTTTCATAGGAAATAGGGAAATTTCTCTGGAATGTGGATGATATTGGGAATAAACACAGAAATACCATATAGTGAAAAACTCTCTTACTAGCCAGTTAAACTACAGAAGATGGAGACAATAACTAGACTTGGAGCTGATCAGAAATAAGGTTCTCCTGCCCAAACACTGTTACTAACTCTGAACCTTTGAACAGAGAGCTCTCTGAACTCCTGTCAGGATTCCCCTTTCGAAGTTCACCACACCACAGAGGAGTCAAATCCCTGCCCTGACAGGCGTACAGTTTAACCACAAGAACATGAACAAAGTATGGCTATGAGAACCCAGTGTAGGATCTCAGAGCAACGTTGTAGCTGGAATGCTTCCTAGAGTGAGTAAGTATTTCAGAAGTGGGAGGAAGAGAACTCCACAGTCTCTTGAAGCACACAAAATAACATGAAGTCAGACGCAAATGCAGAATTACAATCTCAGCGTGCAAGTGCTAAGCATTTTGGCATCAACTCAGGAAAAGACATATATTTAACCTTCAGCTCTGAAGTACTCTGAGAGGCATCAAACAACTCAAGGATTGGACACTGAAATTTGTGTGTAAGCTATGTGTTTCCATCAGTTGGGAACATTGAGTACTATGCCGACCCAAGAGATGAGAAAAGAAGTTTGAACTGAGAAAAGGGAGTGGAGAAATGTACAAGGCGATAATGATCTCACTTAAGAAGAACCTTTTATCTTGAAGGATCTCAAAGCAATTTACAAACTTAAGCAGACCAGACACTGCAGCTGGTAGGAATAGGAGCAGACAGCTGGGAACTCATTCATGGGAAGGAGGAGGTAACAGAGGACTCACTAGGTGCCCTGTCTTCCAAAATACCGCTGCTGGGAGAACACAGCAGAACTAGAACAGTTCTTTTCCCTGAATTTTGCCATGGAGCCATGCGAGAAAATTGCAGAAAGCAAGCAGATAGGCAGGGCTGGCAGAAAGAGATGCAGAAAAGCAAGGAGCCTTTGGACAGCTGGTTCCTGTCACTGTTAGCACTGTAGTTTCCCTGCTTTTTTTCTCAACTTCAACTCTTTAGGTAGACTCTTGGCACTTTTTGCAGTAAAACCTTTGGTCATTCCTACTATTTTTGCCCCTTTTAATACCTTACTCCAATTCTCTTTACTTATTCCTATCTTTTTACAAAGCAAACTGCCCTTCCTCCTGTCCTCAAACTGCAAAATGTTTTCCCAATGCACAGTAGGGCAAATAGCTCTTGGTGACTGGGATTGATGTAGTACAGGCTTGACTGTAGTACCACAGGTGGTATTCTTTAGCTCAAAAGCACTACTAAATACATACTATTAAAACTTAACTAGATAAACGAGTCAAAAAAAAAAAAAAGAGGCACATTAGTTATTGCTGAAATGGAATTGCCTCTGGAAGTAAAAAACAGTGCCTAATTACACTACACAGTAGCGTAGGACACAAAATGAAGACACTCAATGAAAGGGAAGGGCCATTTCAATTAAATAGAATCCAGAAAGCAACACTTTTGTTTGTGCTTACCTTAAAAGACATTGTGTGACCATTTTCACGTTCATATTTCCCGAGACTTTTTAAACTTCCATGTTTCCATTTAGGAAGGGGAGGAAAAAAAAACATTTTAATGGATAAGAGCCAAAGACAAGGGCTGAGCAGGTGTTCTAGCACCACCAATCCTTCTCAGAGAGGGCCCACAGCATCCTCTGTGGCACAAACAAGAGTTTCTTTCAGAAGGTGCCAGCTGGGATCAATGGTGCACTGTCTCTTGCTTGGGGTTCATAACCTTCATTGCAAATGCAGTACTTGTAATGAGTTAAAAAAAGGCATTGGTGGCCTTGCCCCAGTTATTTTGTGTTAATTTAAGAAGAACCCAAGCAGACATTTTCCTTGTCATTTTTTGTTAGAGGAACTTTGTTGGAAGCTTTTCAAGTCTGGGGTATAACACCAAATACCTTTAACATGCTAGAATATTCAACTGTCTCACCCTAAAATAAACTATCACTCAGATTTTGCTGGAGGATGACAATTTAATTTTAGTCTGCAGCAGTAAAAGCTTCTTTTGACATGAATGAGCTTGGATCAGGCCCCATATCCCCAGAGTTTGGGCCAGTAGAGATACTCAAAAGCTGTTTACTCACAGAAGACAATTTTCCTACTGAATGCCATTACTAAAGATTTCATCAACTTGATTTTTATCCCATTTTTCTTTTTGGGCCCCCAAAACACAGCTTTCTTTCTGCCACACAAGAGAACGTAAACAGGAGTTTCTTTGAACATTCAGGTTCTCTAAAATCAGAGCAGAACAAAATGCTGAGCCTGTACATCCTGCATTTAAAATGCACTCAAACTTTGTTAGGTCAGAGAAGAAGACAAGGGGCAGACAGCACTGGGTCTGAAATCAAGCCCAGATTTTTCACTATTACATAAATGAAACAATTCACAGATGACACATTCTCTCATGCCTTGATGTCTTTCATTGGATCCAAAGATTAATTTTCTCAACTGGACTAAGCTTGTATTCCTTCACAGTTGTGCTTTCCCATGCTGCTGGCAATGGCAGATTCACTAGAAAGAGGAGTGGCTGCTGCAGGGGAAGCATTACAGATAAAAACAAAAACACAAACGAAATGGGTTTGAAGGATTCTAGAACACTTCACTGCTAGAAGAAGCTGAAGAGGAAATAAAATCAAACAAGGCAAAAAACATTAAAAGTTGGTGACATGCACGAAAAATGGTGGAAACGAGAACATGTGTGAGATCTGGAAACAAAGCAAAGACAAAAATGAAGTCATATGCGAGACTTCTCTGATCACTCAAAGGAAATGTAAGAAATTTCCTTTTTCACATTCCCACCAAAAAAAAAATCTGCCATTACTGTTCCAAACACTGCACTTCTGAAAAGGAAAGTACAGACATAGTTTTGGATCATGGACATTTCCAATGTGCCAATGAGGCATTTACTTCAGCACTTCAGCAGATAATAATCACCACTACATACTTAAAAGGAAGACACAGAATCTCACTAACGAGACACCTTTGCCATTTGGCCCAAGCAGAGGTTGTGCTCCCTAGCAAAGAGGATTTGATATGTTTGGGATGTTCACACCAACATGCATTTGTCACCGCTGTCCACTGCAGATCAGCAACACACTGTCCTGTATGGAGCTCAGTGCTTTCTCTGCCTTGCCTTTCTGCCTTGCTGAATGCTTGCTGTCAATCAGTTTAGCACTTGCAATAATTATTAACAGCGGTTGTTAAAATGGGGGGCTGGAAGCAGAACTTTTAGTTCTGCTCCCTAAAGGGAGTGAAGAAACGTGCTGAGAGGAAAGAGGTCAACAGAAAACCAAGACCTGAAATTCCAAACATTCTAAAAAATTTAGTTTTCCAGTATTTGGACTGTGGTATCATTCTCTTGAGTTACACTGAAAGACTGTTGTTGTTGTGACTATCCAAAGACTGTTTTTCCATCTTACATTTTGTTCTATGCTTCTGCTGTTTTCAATTGCCATGCCAAAGTTTCTCCTGTTTATTCTAATTGTTTTAGTGTGTCTGACTCTCATTGGTTTATATGTTTAGTCTTGTCCTGATTTAATATGAATTAAGATGCCAATGCCACGACCAGTCTGCAAATATGAGTCAGAAGAGAATCTATTTAAATAATACTGTGGATGGTACCCATCTGGTTTGATATCTAGATCTATAGAATAATGCTGGTTTTGTTTCCTACTACTATTGCCTGCTATTGCCAATGAAGTCTTGATTGTGATTGTGACCACAAATATGTTTTGCTCCTAGTCCTACTAAACTAGAAGAGTGTGGTTTACTGCATGTATGTACGTGAGGTTGTTTTGATCATATGAAGTTCACTTTAGAAAACCCACATTCTGCCACTGCAGCACTACAGGACAATAAGAAAGGAATTTCCAATGAGAACAGTGTTTTCAAAGCAAACCACTAGGGCCCTTCCTTGTAGAAGGATTTTAAGACACACTATCTTTTCTTCTGAATTTAATTATTTCTCAGAATTACATCCGACTATCTCTCTTCTACCAAAGGTCCCTGTCCTTTTCTGTCTTTGTCGTTAGGTAAGATTCAGCACATTTCAAACTGTACATTTCCATTTCACACAGAGGTTACACTCGTTTAAATCATTAGTTTATTAATGTACTGAATAAAAACATTATATGCTATTTTTTTTATGGTGAATCTGGCTACCATATGTCCAATGGTGGCTTGAAGCTCTTCAGTACCTTGCCTCTAACAGACCTGGGAATGTTTAACACTTAAAGTCTGCCACTACCATTTCAAGTCTGACTCTGAGCTTCTAGCTCTCCAGTCAGAGGGCCAAGGTTGTGTCCTAAAGGGTCAACAGGGTATTTTACCAGCTTGAGTTATAACACAGCATTGTCTAGCTCTGCCAGTCTCAATCAATATTATTACCTTCTAAGAAAGACAGGCTTTAGTCTTGAGTGGTGAGTATGCCCATTAAACACAATGTATACAAAAATGTGTCTGGTTTCCTCTCTGTAACTCACAAATTTATTCAGGTTCCTCCAAATGGGTGATGGGCATTTAACATGATCACTCTTGTCCATGTTTTTTATAAACTGAAACATCAGCACAAATGACAAACTCACAAAAACCTGATGCTCCTTCATCCCAGCTGAAATGAACCCTAGCTTTAAATCTGGAATATGCAGCCCCCTCTAAATCCCATATACAAAGACAGTCAAGAGTAATGCTCCTGGAATTTAATCCTAACCTGACAGTTTTTATATTTCATAAAGCTTGTTTATAGTTTCCTGTTCCACCTAGTCACAATCAAGCCTACTGCTCAGTACTTTCCGGTAACTTTGCCCAGATTTTCCTAACCCAGGATACATTTAAACGATGTCTGCATAGGTACTACATGGAAATTTTGGTCACATTAAACACTTGCCAGCTAAATTTAAACACACTGTTCTTATTTTATTAAGTGCCTGAAGTTCTGTGCTAGTAATGAAAAGAATGAAGCCATCCTTTCTTTTTCAACTGAAGCTGATTAGCTTATCACTTACAAAAAGCCCTTCACTGCTACTGAAAGCAGAAGCTAATAATGGTGAGTCAGATAGGTACTTGTGACAGCATTCGCACCCTTTCAGAAACCCTCTCAGCTGACTGAAAAGTGAAATGGCTTTTCTTCAGCCACTTAATCTCGGTGCAACAGCATCTGTCACTTCTGCCCATGATGTAATTTTTGGTTACAGTATGGCCAGTTAATATGCTTTTAAATAAATGACTGCATTTCTATCATATCAAAATTGCAGCCATAAATTTAAAAAAAGGAAAAAAAAAGACTAAGAGTTTTCTTGTTTGTTTAAGTGTCAAGAAAACTGCAGTTGTCAGCAGTGCTTAAACTGGCAGACCATTTTTTGACTACTTTTTTCCCCACATTTTAGACAGACAGGAAAAGGAATGTCTTGAGGTTAGAGCACCATGTTTTACATTTCAGTGCAACGTCATAAGCATCTGAGAGCTCATTCCACATAACATCAAGATCAGTTCCACAGTTCTTACTCTGACTTACAAGACAACTATTCTTCTTGGAAAGCTGCCAGCGTGTTCTGCAAATTACACAGAGCATTAAATCTGACACAGGTTCTACGATTATTTAAGGGGCTTCATCATTTCTGCAACACAAGTCTATGCCTAAGCAGTGCTCACTCCTCAGCATAATCCCCTAATCACGTATTCCCTTCTCTTTCTTGACCCACGGGCTTTGGTATAATTGTCTGTCGATAAAAGACATTTTGCTTATTGCAGAATTCCTAGCAGGACAAGCTGATGCAGTCCAGATACATACACTTTAAATCCTATTTTAACCAAGTCTGCATATGGAGTACGGAGATGTGTTTAAAATAGTGCAAATCAAAGACTGATTTGCAAGTTTACTGGGACTGACAAGGCCAGCCAGTTCAGGTTAGAATTTGCATCATGAATTCTTGCAATTTTGCTTAATTCTCCTATTATTTAGTATTGACTACAAAGCCCAGGCTACTGGAACCAAGAGCTTTCATGAAATTCCATACTTCAATTTTTCAAAGAAGTTTCCCAGCCTTATCTACATACAAAAAAGAAACAGAAGAAAAAAAAGACAATGAGACCCAAGTATTTCATTTGAAAAGCAAAATTGTCAGAAAACTAATAAAGATAAATTAAGATGTTAATTTTAAAACCTTTTAAAATAATTTAAGAAATGGTTTTGGGGTGCAGAGCTGCTAAATTTTTGAAGGCTTCCTATATGTGCTTCTTGATATGTTTGGATATGAATACCTTGGGAAGCCCTCCTTCTCTCCCCGTTTCCCTCAATCTCATTTCAAAGTGTCACACAAAATGTTGTATGCAAGTGATCAACTTACAACCTACTGATCCATGGAGCTAACTTTTGTGTCTTTGCAATATTAACCTTCCTTTGTCGTTTTTTCAGTGGAAACAAGTGTGCTTTGAACTGAAAACGTGTTACGGTTGACCAGCTTTATTTACTTTCATAAAATCGTTTCAGAATCCTTTGCTGATAACGAGTATCAGAGCTCCAGGTTTCCCGTGCGGGTGCCTACGAAAGGCTGCTTCCCTGGCCGAGGCCAACACCGACCCACCCGGCACAGCTGAAAACACAAACTCAAGTCTCTCCTTTCTCTCTCCAGTCACAGACAGATGATCAAAGCTCCGGCACGAAACACGTTCAAACCTCTCCCCGTTCCCACACTCTTCTTTCAAAGCACTATTTGCAGCTGACATCACCCGGGCGCAGCCGCCCCCCCCGCTTCAGAGTCTCAGAATCCCAGAATGGATAAGGTTGGAAGCGACCACAGCGGGTCACCTGGTCCAACATCCCTGCTCAGGCAGGGTCATCCCAGGGCACATGGCACAGGATTGCATCTAGACCGTTCCTGAACGCCTCCAGTGATGGAGACTCCACAACCTCTCTGAGCAATCTGCGTCTGTGCTCAGTCCTTTGCCGCAGCCGCAACTCCCTCTGCCCGGGGCCGAGCGCTCCGCCCGCCGCTCCTGGCGCCGACCCCGCTTCTGCCATCCCGGCCTGGGGAGAGACGTGACACCCGCTCGGCTCGGCCCGAGGCCATCCCGGCCCGGCCTGCCCCGGGAGGCCCGGCGTGCCTGCGCTCCCCGGGCACCGTGACGCCCTGCGCTCCCATGACCTCAGGGTCGCTCCGCCCAGTGCGGGCAGAAAACCCCCATCCAGTACTAACCTGACCAGGTCGGTCATACAGGATCCCACCACCACAACCTCCGCGGCCATGGCGCCGGGGCGGCCCTTGGACCCTGACCCTGACCCGCCCCGGGCCCCGCCGCGGCTTCTCGGGTTGCCATGGGCGACGGACTGTCCGCGGGGACCTTCGCCCGGCAGGGCTGTCTCTGCCGAACGCCTGCTGCCACGACCGCCCCCTTCCCCTCTGCCCCGCGCCGTTCCGGCCGCGACCGAACCGCCGCCCCACGCCCTGCGCGGCGGGACGACCCGCACAGGCACTTGCGGCGGACGCCAATATTGGGCCGGTGAAGACCCCTCCGGCCCGGGTGGGAGAGGCGGCGGCGGCACGGGGGGAGCGGAGGCGCGCACGGCGCGCGGCGGGGCGGGGGCGCGCACGCCGTTGCCAAGCGGCGAGTTCCGGCCGCCGTAGGTAATGGCGGGGCCGGGCCGGGCGGGATGGGGCGAACGAGCCGGGCAGGGAGAGCGGGAGGGAGCGAGCGAGCAACGCCACAGCCCTTCCCGAGACAGCGGCGGGCTGAAGGGGACCCGGCGCCCGGAGGCTCTGGCCCGGAGCCGGCGGAGGCCGGTGTTAACACCGCCGCTGGGGCGGGGCGGGGCGGGCGCAGCGCCGCGGGTGGCGGCACCAGCTGGGGAGGGAGCGGGGCTTGGCCAGGGTCAGCCCGGAACGGGAGTGGATGGACGGAAAGTTCCTCCTTAACGTGCGGAAGAATTTCTTTACTTTGTGGGTGACCGAGCACTGGAGCAGATTGTCCAGAGAGCGTGTGCAGTGTCCATCACTGGAGATATTCAAGAACTGCCTGGACACAGTTGTGTGCCATGTGCTTTAGGATGACACTGCTTGAGCAGGGAGATTGATCCAGATTACGTGCTGTGGTCCTTCCCAGCTTTACCCATTCTGGGATTCTGAGAGTTTTTCCGTGCCAGGGTTTAGGTAGCTTCGGCGTTTACCCGGGGCTCCGCAGATCCACATTGCTGATCGCATTCCATGGATGTGTATGGGCACGGCTGCAGGAGGCGGCGGCCGTGGATTCCCTCCTTTCGCCACTCACACCCAGACACAAGTTCCTGCCTCCCGCCCCCAAAGTGAAAACCACACAACCAGCTTGCCGACGGCCACGCCAAGAGGGTTTGACAGGAGAGGTCCTGTCATGCTTCCAGGTCTCCATCACAATATTCACCTTTTCGTTTTTAAATCTGCTCGTAATCCTCATTATGGTATGGCCGGTGGTGGAAGGTCAGAGTACCTTGCATCCCGACACTCTCCGGTGCCCAAAGTAGTGCGCGGGACTTCATGGTTACTGTGAAGCCTGTGTAGCATTAGCCCGAAGTCACAGTGATAGCCAGCTGAATGTAAGAGGATTCAACTATTAGTTTGTTTGCTTCTTTCAAAGGTTTTGTTTTTGGAGGGAAACAGTCCAGTGAATTTTGTTTTTCTTAATTCCCCTGAGTTTGTTTGTGTTCAGTTTCCAGTACTGTGGGAAACTTAAGCTGAGGAAAAAAAAAGTGTATATGACAGCTGAAACTTAGGAAACTGGTACAAATTGTGTTCTAGTTTGTAAAGCCCTTTATTTACAAAATAAATCGGTGAGTTTACTTGATAGCAACCCTTTAAATACTCTGTATCTGGCTTGTTAAATAGAAGGTACTGTGATTATAAAAAATGATGCAATAAAATACGGAAAATGCCTAACAGTCATATAAAGCTTGTTTTGACAATATCTGCAAATTTCATTAACAGAAAGATAAGGAATCTCATTTTAAAGTTCATTTTGGAAGGTACATCTGTTCAGCTGTGATACCAGGTGTATCACGTCTCACAATTTCACCCTTGTAACACTTACAATCCCCTTAAAATGTGTCATTATCAGAACCATTTCTGCAGTCTTCGTGTATGACTTCAGGATTGCTAGAAGGATATCTTGTTTTTCAGCGCGTTCTTGTGGTTTAAGAAGTTCTTAGCTTCATCAGTTCAGCTGCCCCCTGCTTGAAATTACTCTTCCCTACAGCAGGGCTGGCAGACTGAAGTATATGCCCTGTTGTAACCACTCTTGTGCGAAGTATTTTAGCTTAAACTAATTTTTATTAGTGATTCAATCTAAGCCATTGAACTATGTCAGGTATGGGCTTGTGTTTTCTCAGTCCCTCTGGGGAAGAATAAAGGTGTGTAGGCAGAAATTTTTAGTAGAAAAGTAGCAAACCGGAGGTAGTATCTTAAATTACTGTGGGTGTTTGCTAAACAAACTTAAGTTGTTCCATTGTCAATTAAACAAATCATATATGAGAACACATTATGTGTCAGGGCATGGATACTTAGTCTTCAGCTTCTTCACTGCCATAAAATGTAGGAGCCAGTGTATTAAAGATAATTACTGTTTTTAGGAAGTCTTGCTTTATTAGTCTTTCTGTTTGCCTTAAAGTGCCTGGCCTTTGCTTTATTAAGATACATTCTGAATATCTAGGACAAACACTCTTGAGCATTGCTTCCTGCTACTCTAGTGTGAATGGCTTTCATGAGAACAGAATGTGAAATTTAATGTTGCTCCCAGTTACAGAGATTTAGTAGATTCTGTGGAATATCCATTAGTTACTAATTAATGCTTGTAAACTGAGTGTGAGAAACAACAGAAAATAACGATTATTGCCATGAGTTGTTCACACTCTAGTTACAGAACACTTACTAATGCAGCAGTCCATATGCAGCATTTTTAAGAAAGTGAATGCAGTGTGTATTAGTGTTTTCCAATTAAATGGCTATTTTAAAAAATATTTTTTAATGCTGGGAGTTTATGGATGAGCTCTTCTGTCCCACTTATTAGTGGCAAGTTCATGTTGTCTTCAGTCATTTACAGCCTTGTTTTCCAAAACTACCAGGTTCAGTTAATTTTCATATGAAGCTCTGTGCCTTAAAATGTGATCAGATGCATTAACATTTCAATAGGTCGGTTACCCTTCGTTTCTCCCACTTCTCCTACCAGAGTCTGTTGTTGTCCACGTATTCTAGTCTTTTCATGGTGCAGTGACTTAAAACGTGTGTATGCTCAGTTTCTGTATTTCACCTAGAAAGCAACAGGTTCCTAAAGGTGCTAAATTAATGGCCTAATTGATTTAGCATAAGGTCATGCAATTGCAAGCACTTCTGAACAAGCTGTGCTTAAAATGTATGTACATCAGCTTCCCGATGTGTTACGTGAAGGAAGATTAAGATGCCTTTCAAAGAGTGTGGTAATACCACTGAAAGAGAAGCAGTGTTAGCTTTTAGAAGGCATCATGAAGTCCTATAAATTGCTACTTAATGAAGTAGCATAAAAGTAATACTGATTATAGGCCTGCTAGTGCTCTTAGAAATTGGAGGTGAGAACACAGAGAGGTATCAAACCCCTGGGCCCATTGCTGTTAATGTGAGTTCCGCTGATTTCAGGGGAAGCGAAACAAGTGTGGCTTGTCAATTACAGACTGGCTGGGAATGCCCACAGGAAGGGCTAGGCTGTGAAGTGTCAGAGTCGCGCTCAATTTTGTGTCTTTCTCAGAGGGATAGGGCCTTAATTAAAGGCGCTTTGGACATAATTCTGGCTTTATGTTGATATTGAATAACCAGGCTTCATTGAATGTTGCAGGGGTGGGAGGAAAAAAATGTACCTGTTTTTATTTTTTTCTTTAAACCTGCACACACTTCAGTTACTCTACACTCCTGATCTTTTGCATGCTTAGCTTTTTTTCTGTTGATGTTTGCAGAATACATGTGAATCTGCATCAAATAAGTAGAATTTTTTTAAAACTTTATTTTCTTCCTTTGCAGCTCAAGACAAAAGGAAGGAGAAATATACTAAAATGTCACCTGAAGTGGCCTTGAACAGAATTTCTCCAGCACTTTCACCCTTCATTTCCAGTGTGGTCAGAAATGGAAAAGTAGGACTAGATGCTACAAATTGTTTACGGATTACAGACTTGAAGTCTGGGTGAGTTCCTCATCCAAAAAGAACACCCAACCCCTCACAGTAAAGCTTTCTTTTTAGAACTGAGTTTTATTAGATTCGTGTGTTTAGGCATTTTGAACACAGCTGGAGTTGACATACTAGCTGACAAACTGGCTACATTATTTTTTATCTTGCTACCATTTTGTAGTTTGGGAGACTAAATTTGTCATATTTTTGGCAATAATAATCTTGTTAAGACACCCTGATCGTTGCCGCTTGATAATGCTGGTTTTCAGCAGTGAGATAGTTACACTTTTTTTTGTTGTTTATCACTTGCTTACTCAGTGTTCTCTGTAAACTAAAAATTGAAAGAAAGGTTTGTGTGACCTTACCTGTAGTCATGAATATGCCAAACCAGAATAAAATGTAACATTTCCTTTATCTGGCCTCTCTCAAGTTCAGTGCATCAAGTGACCGTAGAGCCAAGTGTTTGAAATAAGCCAAGCTGCTCCTTTTATTTTTAATTCTAGAAGTGTTCGGATTAGTTTGCAGGTAGTAATAGAATTTTAGGATTTCCATATACAGACTTTGGTGTATAACCTCTGTGAATAATACACGAGGAGAATGAAGCGTTTAGATGACACATGTCAGAAATTGCTTTATTCTTATAGAGTTGGGCATCCAACAGCATCTTTTTGGTTCAGGTTTTCTTGTGCTACAGTAGTTCAGAAACTGAAATTACTTTTGCTTTAGATATACAAATTTTTTTTGTACAAACTACTGCTTTGTGTATCGTTTTGAATGATAGCATAATAAAAACAACAAAAGATGTTCAGAACTACCACAAATCACTGTTGTTTAAAATACAGTTCTGCTGAAAACTTTGTTTAATGTGCTTCTGAAGGCTGTTTTATTATGGTTTCATGAAGAGCTCTGGAGGTGCTTTTCTGGTTGTAACAATGCCTTTTCAGGAAGGAGGTTTGCATTCCCTCCCTGTGAGGTGCTGGGACAGAGTACACATTTACATGGAGGTCTTAGAAGTCATGACTTTGTTATTAGTGTTGACTGGCTTGACATTTAGGCTTCCAAATTGCATAAGACAGGCTGAGCAGTTCTGCATCTGCTGCTGTCATTTCATGCTAGATCTTGCTTTTTCTTGAACTAGTCTTCTAGGAAAGCTGTGATGGGAGCTCTTACATTTTTCTAATTGAAATCTAAGAGAAAGGAATACAAAGAAAACTAGAGAGAAAACAGAATTGTTTGTTGGGAGGTAGGCAAGGGGTTTGCTCTCTACCTACTTATGCTTATGCTGTCTGCCTTCAGAATAAGAGATTCAAATAATAATAATAAATTGTTTTCTAGTCTTTTCACGGGTATTTTTAATAGGTGTCTAAAGTTTTTGGCCACTGATCTTGTGAAGATGATCTTGTATTTGCTTTGTTAAAACCTGAATGTTTTCCAGGAGTTTATTCTTTAAAAAACTTTAAGCTGCCAGCAGCTGCACATGTCACTCAAACCCAGTGATTCAAATTTTACAGTAACTCTGCTAATGTGGAGTTTACACACAAGTACAGCACCTGACAGAGGTTGTATCATAGCTTATTTAAAGACACTGGCCCACCTAAATGCACGTGTCAGAAATACTTTTTTCCTTGTTCTGGAACATAAGCATAAACCTCATTCTTTATGTTGAATCTTTGTTTTAGCTTGAGGTTGTTAGGAGATGGAGTTAGGATAATCAAGATTCTTCATTCATTTATTTCAGAATTATTTTGAAGGTTTTCTTATTTTGGTACAACTAGTTTCTTAAAACCATGGCTGTAAACAGAATTAATTAACAATTGCTTGAAATTGCTTTGAAATGTAAATTTCATGCATGTGTTTTTAGGAAAGATTTTTGTTTGTTACAAATAAATTGTTGGTTATTTATAATAGGAAATTCTGAATTCATGTGTCAATGTGCACACACAGAATTCTTGTGATTTAGTGCTTTATTCTGTCGCTGCACTGGTAACCAGTGCAAAATTACTTACCATAGGATGGATGAATCACAGTATTACAGAGACAAAATACTCAGGATCTAATTCAGTGGTCTTTAATCTTTGATACAGGAGTTCTTTGACATTCCAAGACTGCTTGTCAGAGTCTCATGTCAGCTGATAAATAACAAAATCCCCAACCCCAATCCCCCTACAGCCTTGTTAATAGATTTAAATTTGTTGCTGCATACTGATTGCAGAGGAAAACTTTGTAGGGCTTTGAGAGTTCAAAAATGAATTGAAGGCCAGTGGGTACTCTCCTTCCCTGTGCTCACATCATGAGATGATCCAAACCCCTGGATACTTTCACTTTCATTGCACTTTTTAAAGAGGAAACAAAATAATGCAGACAAAATAATCAGAAGAGGCGAATGTAGGTGGGATCAACATGAAGAAACAGAACCGTGAGGCAATTGAGGTTGGACATAAATGGGAAGAAAATGATGAGAACTATTTTTAAGGAAATGTGGATGACGTTCAGGATATCAATTGCAAAACTCCCTATTTTAAAAAGTAAAAGTAGCACTAGATAATATCAGTTTCAATGGGTTGAAATGTGGCTTCAAACATTGAAAGTGGAACCAGGCAGGTTTAGATTAAGTGTGCTAGATTAAATGTTTGAAGTTAGATAAAGGGCAGTTCTTGTTCTCAAATGAGTATGACCACTTGGGAGTACTATCAGTTCAGAAACTTTGCTGTTGAATAATGATTGTACATTTATTGACTCGTTACAGGGGTTGTACACATACTAGTCTAGGCTGTTAAAACCCTAGCTTTAGCTTGAGTTTATTACAGAACATGCAAATATTTTCTGCTTTAACTGGTGTGTTATGTGGAAGATTTTTAATAATAAATAAGTACAATTTTATTGTAACCTTTAAAATCTTATAATATTTAAGGTAATCACCTCAATAGCTATTAATTTGGAAAACAGAAGCATCTGTAACTTCTGGGGAGGAGCTATATGGTTGCTCCACGGTCACATACGACACTGTTACTCTTGGAGAAAACTAGGAGTTACTGTTGTTACACCCCATTCAGTAATGAACTAGTGCTTTACAATGTATATCAAAATAAAATGTTCAAATCCATCCATCCATTCTCATTTCTTAGGTTTTAGAAGCAGGAGCTGTGATTAACAAGGATTGATGGTAACATACTGAATGAAGTGGTACTTCTAAGGCCTTGCCCACTCAGAGCCTTGGTTTTGACATTCTCAGAAGTGGAAAGTATTTCCTCTCTGTTTGACCATTAGGAGATCAACTGCCAGATTTTAGCCTATCACATCAGTTGATTTTGATTTAAATGTAATGTAGTAAATGGCGAGCATATTAAGCCTTTAATTATTTGAAAAGTCAATCCATATGTCAGATAGTTTTAGTAAGGAACTTGTTTTGCACTTATTCTGCCTTATAGCTGAGATTGACAACTTTTGTTGTGTTTTATAAACTGTATTAAAGAGCTGTTGTTAGATGTATGAAGTATGATGATATGTTAATTTGCTTTGCTTTCAAGTGTGGGAGGGAAATATGTCATAGTAAGGAAATCCTATTGTTTTGCAGTCTTTGAGTATGTAAATGTTTTATAATAATATGCTACAGTTTCATAATGTCTGTGTGTTTTACAAACTTACTAGACAGTACCTGTCTCATTAGACACTTACATATATTTACATCTCTGATGAGGATATTCAGGACCAAGTACTATTTATAGAATTTATATGGCCCCTGCTTATACAGACCCCTGAATGGAGCTCAGTAATATGGCGTAACAGAAAAGAAAGAAACTCTTCAACAGAAATACTAACAGAAGGTTAGGTGGCCAAGTTTTCTTGTAAGTAGGGCCCCACAGTGAACAAAAGTAGAACTGGGGTGTAAGGTCACATCTGAAATACAGCACCTTGAGCAGCATTGATTCTGATGATAAGAAAACCCTGGCAGCCGTCTGTGTTGCATTAATAAAAGACATTCTTCAAGATGACAGAGTGGATGAAAGCACTTTTAACTCTTGCATAGGATATTACTTCGTTCTAGACCCAAAGAAGATAGTGCTGCCACTTGAGTCAATGCCATTTATTGTATCATTCAGTTAATCTCTGCTAGTGTCTCTTTGAAATACTGACCCATCTTAATTAGATATTAAAATCTACTCATAACTGACTGAATTGTGGCTGAGGCATTTTTCTTGGCATTTACACATATAATCATGGGAAAGATGTTGAATAGGGAAAAGTGATTATTATGTAGATTTAGAAATAGAGGATATTTTCCTATGTGAAGGGTGCTTAATTGTTGTATAATGTAGAATCCAGTTATTTAAGAGACTGCTGCTTTTCCTACGGTGTGTTACAAGAGTGAAAGACATAGTTGTGGTCATTGCCTTTGAGAACTCTTTTTTTCCCCTACAGCTGTTCATCAGGGCCCATGCTTGAGCTTCAAGTTATGCTGCAAGCCTATTCTTCTTACTCAACAAACTTGATTTTGTTTTTTAAATTACTTTGATGTGTTCCACCAGGCAAAATTTCAAAATGAATACAGTGATTTAAAGCTGCATACATTAAGATTCTATTTTTTTAGATACCCACTCATAACAAAATTTAAAATTTCATACTTTCATGGTTATATTTTTTCCATATTTATGAGAAAGATTATTTGTGGAACTTTTATGTAAGTGGTTTGTAGTAAACCATGTTAGTATTTTGTTCTTTTCACTTGTCTTATTCACTATCGATTTCTGCCTCTTTGCTTGATATTGAGCTATGTGTGCAAGTATGTTCCTGAAAGAAACCTGTATGAAGAGTGGTCAAAAGAGTGTAATTCTTTCTGGAGTAAATTTCAATATAAAAATTTATTATCAAGCTGTAATAGGATATTAATAACTTTATTACCCTGCTTCCTAGGTAGCAGTGACCATTTACTTTTTTTTCTGTTATCAAGTAGACTGCAATATGCTTTGGTATTTCCCTTTCTTTTGGGCATTTCCCTTTTAAAAGTAAATATGCTTTTTATGTGCATATTTTGTGAAATAATGTTGATTTTAGATGTGAAATACTATTACAGTACTGTAGCAGTTATTTAAAGCATTTGCTTGATCTTTTACATTTGATTAATTTAAAGTGATTCTACTTTAGTTACTTGAGGAAGGTTCATATCCATTATTCACATTGTTGTCTGTAGGTAATTTTTTTACTGTGTTTACATTTTATGTATGAAGTTTAATGAATCTGACTCTCCTGAACACAAGTACTATGAAAAGCTCTTTTAAAAAGCAGCTATGTTTTGTGTAAAATGTGTACTTGGAAGGATGTGGCAGTTTCTAGGAGAAGTGCGGTCTTATGAGTCCTTTATTTCTAAATTGGGTAAATTGTGAACTGTTACCTTTTTACAAAATAGGTTGTTTCATTCTAGTTTCTGATGACAAATATAGTTCTTCACTGCACAGGTTCTTACTACTAGAAGTTTTTTATCTCTCATGTAGAATGTAAAAGGCTGAAGCTCTCTGATGGGACAATTTGATAGAGTTGTTGATGTGGAGCAGCACTTAGAACTTGGAACAGCAGTTTTTCTGTTCTGGTTAGAAAAGATTTGACTGTCTCCAGGGTTGCACTCTCCTGCATTTGTTTCTGAGTGATGGAAAAACAAAGGCAAAAGGTCAAAGTGCAGGGCATACATTTGGCAATGGTTTTGCAAATATTCTCCACAATATTTGGCATTCTTTTTACACCAGTTTTGAACAAGGTGCTTGAAGTTGTTCAGAATAAAAAAGTTTGTGTTTGTCAGTTTCAACTGCTATGAGGAAAGAAATTATTTAAAAAAGTAAAAGTAGCACTAGATAATATCAGTAACTTGGGCTCTCATTTAAAAGACTACATATATTTTCCTGAGACTTTTCAGTTTAAGTGCTGCACAATATGTCTGCTGGTATTTTTAGATGGGGACAGTGAGTAGCTTCCTCTTGTTTGACCTTTAAGAAGGTAGATGCCATGTTTATCACTTTGATAATTTAATACAAATGAGAAGAAACTATTTGATACATCTGTTTCTTTTCTGTGTAAAGAGAGCATCACATGATGTAGTACCAATAGTGTGCCAAATGCTGTTGGAAAGGTGTACGTTAAGAAGGTGTTTAAATGTGATTTTGCTATCTATACCGTGGGAATTCATTGAACATTTCTTGAAAATGGGGCTTGTGTTAGTGTAGGTCATTCTGTTGTTACTGATGTTTCTTAGTTCTTTGCATTGTGTATCACTACGGGAGAAAAAAATACCTAAGACCTTATTTTTTGTTATAAAGACAGCTAAAATCTAATTATTGATATCCAGTGTGATTTCTTCACTTCCAAATCCTTGTGTTTGTTTAATGTGAACCGAACAGATCTCTAGCTTGCCATGTGTCTTGGATGCATACTGTATTTCAGCAGAAGCTGAGAACAGTTCACTTATTTTTTCCCTTTTCCTTAGTAGAGAAGAATACTTTCCTGGATAGGTGGTCAGTAATTCCTCCAGTCTTAAATATGCAGTTATTTCTTGTATGCCTGATTGTCTTATATGCATGCATGTATACATGGCATAACATTAAAAAGCTGATGCACACTTCTGATGAAGCTGAAGCAAAATGTTGCGAATTTTTGTTTTAGCCTTTTGTTGCAGACATTGTCTGATGAGATTAGGGGCTTTAAAAGCACAGGAGATGGTCAGAGGCTTTGTCCTGACAGACCAGTATGCAACAGTGTTGAAGATCATTCTCTAGCAGTGTGTGAAATAAGAATGAATCATGAAATGCAATAATTGTTTTTAATCTGTTTCTTGATATACGATCTTAGGCATTTACCTAGCATTGCACTGCCCAGCGCTTCTTTGAAGCAGCTGTTCTCTAACTGAAAGTGGGCAGCTCAAAATAATACTTAGAGCTGTATGTGTAAACTAACAGAGTTCAGTTTGCTCTTGAAGTTGATGGTTTTATTGAAGTTACGAAGTTCAGTCCATGAGATAAAAGTAAGCCTTCTAACTAATCCATAGAAAAGTAAAAGTCAATAAAGGGAAATACTTATTTTGTCTTTCCTGAGAGAAGGGAATTTGTGTCTGAGGCAAACCACTCCAGAGCATAGGCCACAGGTTCTTTTATCTGTAATCTGTGGTATATGACTGAAAGAATACAATTAGACCACTAGGACTGAGTATTTTTATTACTGTATACTTAAAGAATCCCAATGATAAAATTGAATTAATTAGGAGAAATTGCAGAATTTCATTATGGGGAAGAGACCCTCCCAAAAAAAAAAAAAAAAAAAATCCAAATAAAACACCCTCTAAACTTACTTTGCCTGAAAAATCCAGCCCCAGATTCCTGTGCATCACTGTATGCTTCACTGAAATAATATCTTTAAACCAAAAATACAACATAATAATGGTTTCTCTGTTTTGGATGGTCAGTTCTTTTTTCACTAGAAAAACCTAATTGGATTGGTCTTGTTTATATTTAGGGCTACCAGTGACCTTCCAAAAAATCTCCCAATTTATATTATTTCGCTCCCTCTTTTCTACCCATTCCTCTAGAATGTTGATTTCAGTCTCTTCGGTAAAAATTTGTAGGTTTTTTGTGCTCTTCAGTCATGTTTGTTTTTTTGGGGGGGAAGGCAGGCAGGGGGAGAAGGATGGTGGTGTGAATAATGCATTGTTTGATATTCTTTGTTAACAATTCTTCTGTACTGAGAAGTTTTTAAACTAATAAAGGATGGTTGTCTGTGCTGTTTTCCAGGCTGCCATAAGTGTTAGTCATAAGCCTTAACTTAAACTCTATGAGGGTGATATGGTTTCAGGCCTACTGCAAATAGGCAATGAAGACACTTAGAAGGAATAATTTCCTCGGAGATTTGTAGTGGTGTTGTGTCTTCTGTGTACATGATTTTCGTTGTTTTAGTTTTAACATGTTGCACACAGGCAAAATTCAGTTTTATTAGATAAATGCAGAAAGGGAGACAACTTAGAGGTATAGGGGAGGTGCTAGAAGTGGCATAAAGACAGGTCAAATCATCTGTGGTGGGCTGGGGACGCAGAATTACAAGAACTTAGGGCAGACTGGACTCTCTTTTCACTGGGATCTAAAGGTGGCTCTGCTTATAAATAGTCCTGTCGTTGCAGGAGGTCCTACATGGTTTTCTGTCCCTGCAAGGCTCATAAGAGATGAGCCAAGCCTAGCTCTACTGTGATGCTGGGACAAAACAGGGAACTGGACAATGAGGGCAAGGACAAGCATTTGCAGGAAAGAAGAGAATTTTTTTGAATGTCATCAAGAAAAATGTACATGGAACTCCTTTCTATAGGTATAGTTAAATGGGACCGTGGTGAAAATGATGCTTAATTTTATGCTTTGTGGTGTAATCGTGAAAATAGTATTAGCACTGCTGAGGTGGCTGTGAGCTGTGAGAATTAATGTGAGAATGAGAAGTTAAAAAGAAAAGGTGAGGGGTTCTAGAGCAAGACTTCTGGAAAAAATGTAACATGCAGTGATGTGGGGCTTGCTTTCTGCAGGTGTAGTTCCGCAGGGTGATCTGTTGTAATTTTACTTATGAATTTCCTTTTCCTTTTGATCATTTTAGTCTACTGCATATCTTTATTGTTCTAACTGATCTAAAATAATGCTAGAAATAGAACTACTGGTGTTTTTATTCAGGTGTTACCTTTTCATAGGCTTTGTGCTGTGTCTCCAGTCTTGTAGTGTTTTATATAAATATACTTAATCTCAAGTTGCCCTTTTGAATATGTGTGCGACTGCAAACTATGGATTTATGTTCTAAATGTGGTGATCCTTGCTTGACCTAACTTTCATATCCAGAGAACTGAATTCACTGTTGTGTTAACATAAATTTCTCCTGAGAGTCTATAAATTAGGAAATCAATTAATATAGACGTCTGCAACCAAAAAGATCTAAAACTCTGCAATTAGAAGAAAACTTTGAAAGGCAAATGCAAAAGGTTAAGGAGGACTGGATCCATCCTAATATCCATAGAGTCATAGAATGGTTTGGGTTGGAAGGGACCTTAAAGATCATGTAGTTCCAACCTCCCCATCCTGGGCAGGGATGTGACTCATTTATTGTTTATCTAGCTTGTTAAAGGGGGAAGAGATATAAGTATGGGCTATGATTTTGGTTCTTGAGGTTTTTCCCTGATGTCAATTTGCTGCATTTTCCAATAAAATGGCATAAACTACTTAGAAAATGGATTGGGAGTCTTTATGGCTACTACAGCCAATATTGTGAGCAATGCTATGTGGCTTATTAAAGCTGATGTTTATAATAGGTCAGCTTTTGTGATTTGCTGTATGAGTATGCTTTTTCTGTGAACACTGAAAGGATATGAAACTCCAGGTGGTTGACTATAATTTCATACTTGGTGAAGAATGGTTCTCTTTTAGAGTAATCTAAAAGTAAAAACGTTCCCTGTGTGATTCTATTTTTCTTTCTCCAGAAATGGAGTTCACTTCAGTGAACAGTAGAAATATACCCTGTGACACATTATTAGGTTGTAACTCGTTGCAAAGTAGTAGATAATTGAATGGCAGCTGTGAAAATCTGAAACTGGTTTGAATCTGTCAAGAGGGGAGGGAGATGAAGTAAATCCAAAGGATGCATCTGCCACTCCCTCAGACTCTTCGCTAAAAATTTGCTTATGAGTTCCAAGAATTTGGGGTACAGCTGGTCTTACAGTATAATGAAGGAGTGCCTTTTCCTTGGACAAACATGTGACAGTTTATGATACTGGGAATTCACTAGTTTATTTCCCTAAACATACTATACTAGAATATATGTTGTTAGTGTTGTCCCATTGCAATTGTCTTTATTTCTGTTCAATTTCTGATCACTCCCTCATTAAAATTTCCATTTTCTGTTCCTATTTCATTCTTTTGAGGCGTGTGTGTGCATGTGTAGTCTTTAAAAAGAATTACATGCAATTACCAGAGTATAAAAGATCTTGCTTACAAAGGAAATCAGTTTGATTATTGATGTTTCTAAAGCATGTTTGTAAAATACATTTTGTTGAAAACTTTGTCAATGCTTAATTATTTTTCTTTATTAATATCATCATTAGCTCCCTGAGACCCCGTAATATATAATCTCCCAGTCTAAACCACAGAGATTTTATGAATGGAATGTTTTGAGATAGTTTCAGAGCTTTTCTTTGAAGTCCACTTGCAAGTACAGTAGATGTGGTACTTCAAGTTTCTTTTTTGTGGTAGCACCTTCCAACCTATCCCGCTATGGTGACTGGAAAAGAGCTAAACCCAGCCATACTAGGCTAAATGAACAGGGAATTTGGTGCTAAAAAAAATTACCAGAATCATATGAAGTTTGTGTATATTTTAGTTTTAGTGTAGAAGTTCTCTGAGATGTTTTCAAAATACATATATATAGGTGTGCTTCCTCAGTTTCCCTCAGAGGGGCTGGGCTGGACATCTCCCTCCAGCAGAGACAACCGTGCTTTGGGGACTATAGAAGTCCTGCCACAAGACTTGGGCAGCTCTGAAGGAGATTTGTAGTTTTAGAAGTCTCACCTGCAACATCTGCTTTTGCAACCCCTCACTCATATTAGGAAAACCTACATTTTTCTGTTAATATACAAGTGCTGTATTTGTTTTACTAAGATAGGTATAAAATACTTTTTATGTAGTGTTTTTGAATGTGTGATTAAATGTAACTGTGTTTTAATTTCCCAAAAGCAGTAGTGTGTGTCTTCTAAGAGCAAGTCCCTCTTTCTCTAGTATGTGTAATACATATATCTATATAAAGAAGAGAAACTGAAGGTAGAAGTTGGTTGACTGGACCATCTCTCCCATTTCAATTTTTGCCTGATTGACAGAATTTTGGTTGGATCTGTTTGTTTTCAGGAGCAGCTGCTCAATACTCTAAATACTGTGTACGTGCCTGTAAAGCTTTGTGCAATGCTGCAGGGAACTACCGCCTGATACAGGGTTTTGTCATCAGTGTCAATGCTCTAAAATGTGATGTTCACCATTTTTCTGTTTACTGATCTTGCAAAAACCCTGTCATCTGCTGGCTTTCCTTTTATTCACCTCCACACTCTTAATTATTCTTAATGCCTCTGTGCATGGCCTACCCATCTGTTGTGAGTTCTGTAATTAATTCTTAATTAAATGGGATTAAATGCTGTGTCTTCAGTGAACACTGGAGCAGGTTTCCATCCGCAAAAATTGGAGGGAATAAAAATCTAAAGGCATCGACAAAGGTTGTTCTACTGGATTTGAACTTTCAGGTACTTTTCTTAGCAAATGCCACTTAAGAGTTTTGGGTGGAATTTGGAGTTTGCTGCCTCTTATTGGTAATAAACAATCAACCTGTCCTTGCCTCTGAACTGTATTTGACTCTTGCTGGCAAAACCTTCAGCCTCTGGAACTCTGATTGAACTGTGTCTTGTCATTCCTAAAATAATATTCATTCTTAGCCTCTTGTATTATGAGAGTAACTTGACCTCCTTTTCCCATAGCAATATCTTTATATGACACATATAGGAACAGTTGGAAGCATATCCTAGGTATGGTGGGAGGGGTTGGGAACACAGCCAGTGGTCAGAACTGACTTTTTGGTGTTGCTTATTTTTTGTGTGTACGTGTTGGATTTTAGCTGTGTTCTCTGTAGAGGTGTCTCTAACGCAGTGCAACACTTTCTTGGCTTTTACACCAAGAGTCTGGTGAACAAAAAACAGTTGTCTGTTTTCCAATGAAGTACTGATCCTCAAGAACAGCAAGTGTAGCAGCCTAAGCATCATGAGATTAAAGAAGCTTCTCAGACTGTTCAGGTTAGGCAGTGGCAATATTAAGTTCCTGAATTATAGAGGCTAAAATTCTTAGTCTAATTTAACTTTGCTGTTGTAGAGTAAAATTCACTGATGATTTGTTTTCTCATAGTAAAGGCAGAAAAGCTTCTGTGTAATTTATGAAGGAAGAATGACTAAATGCATACTTTTAAATCAGTATATATGATAGTAATCAGATAACTCTTACGTGACTGTTTGGGCTTACACCTATACCACAAATTAAAAAAAGAAGAAATGAAAAGGAGATTACTCATTTTCCGGTAGAGCTATTGGACTTCTCTTGGCAGTTCAGAATGTTTGCTATGGTTTTATATGGTTCTAAGCAGATTTTAGGAGTGGCATAAAAAACAAGCCTCTGACTGGAATTTTGGGATATAAAGTGGTGGGTTTGTAGAGAGGTCTTGATGAGTTTGGGTTTTCGTGGTTTTTTTTTAAAGTCTTTGGATAGAATAACCATCCACCTCTTGACTTTCATGATTAAGGTGATAAACATTGCACTTTTGTTTCATTGCAACCTGTTCAGTTGTCACAGAACATAAATTTGCATAAGATCTTATCAGAGCTCAAATAATTTAAAACTGCTTTTCTTGGTAATGCTTTGAAGTGATGGTTTTAGAAAACTAGTTGATTGGAAGATGGTGTTGAAATCTACAGTTACCAGAGTCCTCCATGTCATTGTGGCTTCAATCCTGTAAAATATCAAAATGGGGTGGGTTTTCTTGAGCTTAATCAAAACAGAAGAAGTGTCAATTCAACAAAACAATGAATCACAAATACACTGGTATAAGAGGAAACCTTGCTGTTAAAATCAAGTACAACTGCATTTTTAAAGGCTTTTAGGATGCTCTGGGAAGAAGGATCCATTTTGCAGAAAAATACATTTTACTATACCTCTTGTTATAGACTGAGGTGTTATTCCAAGCAGCAAAACTGAGTCACTTACCTGGTTTGTGCTGTTGTTATTACTGTTGTTGTTGTTTTGTTTAGATAATATTCTTTTCCTTTTGTGACTGGTAAAGAATTCTGAACACTTATAACTAAGCATCTAGTGCTGACAGTGACTTTGGATAAGAAGGGGTTTAGTTTACGTGTGTTGTATTAACTGTGAGAGAAACCTTTTCCCAATAGTCACAGACAATCTGTAAGGTGCATCAAACACTCCATGAAGGAATGTTCTACTTGTCTCCTACTTGGAATAATTACTTCATAAGGATGTAATGTATCACAATTTGAGTTTAATCTGCTGTATCTGCTCAAGGAACTTAGCTGAAATCTGCTGTGAAAGGGAACAAGCTGTATTCAGCTGTGGTTGCTGCGTACTCCATTCCATATACCAATTTCCAACCATAAGGATCAGTACAGCCCCTTTAAATAGGGCAATTTGATTTAAACAACACCCTTAGTGATATTCCTTGGTCCAGGAAACTTTTCAAGATGATGATTCTTTGATATTTTAGTAGGGAAACCATTGTGGGACACCTTGTGGTATGACATTAATCATCTTATGAAGACTAAGACATATCACTGCTCTGAGCATCAGAGCATTAATTCCTGCTTCAGTGGCTTTCTTATGTAAAATATTGATTACTTAGATTAATAAATGCAAACCAGTGTAATATTTTTCCATGAATAAAAAGGAAGATAGCACACCCATACATTATGAGACAGAGTCACTTTTGAAATTAATTTTCAACACCAGGTATTATTGTTCTGTGTGTCAATTCTCTGTAAACAAAGGGCAACAAGTAATCTTTAAAAGACTTTGTGTGGACCACATTAAGGAAAAGAATCACATTTCCAAAAAACAAAAGTCTTACATTTTGGAGAAGACAGAGGTCATGTTTCAGGGTTAGTTGTATGTATATTATTTTAAGAGGTTCTGTGTATTAAGGAAATTCAAGCATGAGATAATGTCAATAGCCAGGCCATTACTTGGGGCTTTCTGTTGAAATAAGGTCACACATGAACTCCTACATGTACCAAAGTTTTGGTTTGCCTTAGGAGTTTTGTTCTTTTGCTGTATATTCTAAACAGAAACTGCCTCCTTTCAAATGTATGTATATAATATTTCTGCTTGGTTGCTCAGCCTATTGCAGTTATTGAAGTCTCTTGTGTAGCCCAGCCAGAGCAATTTGGGGGAAAAAATGTTAATATTGTCACTTTCTATCATTTCTAGACCAATAAAATTAAAAACATCTCTAGTGCAGTATAATAATATAGCAAAGTACTTAGTATGGCTTTTAGGGACATTTACCATTAAATAAGGCTTTTATTTTAATGTTAGAGAATATTATTCTTTCCCTAAGTATTTCCAAATGGCTAAAAGAAAAGATTATAGGGTATTTGCAGGATCAGAAATTTTTGTGTCTGTTGAAAAGCTAACAACAGTGTAATTTTGATGGTATTTGAGAAATGTCTTAGACTATAACCTGTGATACTTTGAAAGAAATTTTCATTAAATATTAAATGATGTTGGAGAGATATTTTAGAACTTGAAAAAGGGTTTTTATGTTGCACTTCTTTTTTTTTTTTTTTTTTTTTTTTTTTTTTCTTTTTCTTCCTCTCCCCCTTTTTCCCCGTTTCTTTCTCCGTGTATCGTTGCACAAGCCGGTTGCCTCGGCGAACAGCGCAGCGCTGATGGGCGGCCGGGGGACTCCCGCTGTTCCGGCTGGGCGGAGGGCCGTGCTGTGCCGTGCCGTGCCGTGCCGAGCAGCCCGGGGGAAGGCTTCGGGGCTGCGGCCGGAGGTGCAAAATAAAGTTTTAGAGCACCGCTGAGGGCCCGGTTGACTGAAGAAACTACCGAGAGTCCCGGAATCCCAGGGCACTTTTCTCCTGCTGAAGAACGCAGGTAGTGCAGTGGGGTTTGCTCGGTTCTGCGCTGCCAGCGAGGCCCCAGTCATTTAAATAACCCTGTTACAGAGCTGGCCCCGCACTGAAGTCCTTGGAGTTGTTGGCCGCTGCTGCTGCAGAGCCGCGTTTCCCTGCGGTGCCCGGCCCGCTCCGCCGCGCAGGAAGCGCTGCCGATGGATGCGTACCTGCTGGTTGCCGTCTACGGAAAACTCGTTTTCAAAACGATACTTGGAAACTGTGTCACAAAACTTCTTTTGGCATCTGGGCAGCGGCGCAGCTGTCTCTGTGTGTCACTGAGAAAAGTGAATCTGCTTTGAGCGGTGGCTGGGGAAGGAGCCGCGCTTGTGGCAGCTGGAGCGTGGGAGCTTTTGCTGAAGCACGGGAGGCTCCAGCTGCCGACGAGGGATGCGTGCCGAGTGGGAGCTTCTATCGGGGCTTACTCCCAGTGGTTACGGGGTCTGGGGAATAGGGAGTGAACCGTGGGGCTGCAGGTCTGCAGCGCAGTGGGCATTAGTTGAGGGTGGCAGCGATGGGCTGGGTGGGTGAGTCAGGGGCACCCGGCAGAGGCTGCAGGAAGACCACGCACATCACAGCAGGCTGTGGAAAACTTTTTACATGTAGCATGTAAGCGTGTTCTTTCATGGCCCGTGGCACAGGCCAGAAAACAGGGTGGAAGATGTAGGGTGTGATTAGCCCAGTACTTTTAAAGAATGTATGTTCAGCAGCTCGGATTTTGGAGGTGTTTGCATCTTGACTAACAGTCACCATGCTTCACTGCAACTTAATTTAAAGTAATCTCCTGAAAACAGGTTAACAGCATAAACAGCGCCTGTTAATTTTATTACAAAATAACTTTATTTTAATGTCTTAGTCATACTTTTAACATACCACAGCATGCCATACCATCAGATATATCACAGTTTTTAATCTTAATGACACTGACTCCTTTCTAACACTCATGGCTAGCATCTTTTAGCTGAAGTATCAGAACTGCTGCTCATACCTTAAAAGCTAGAAGTAAAATATTGTCCACCAGAAAGGCACGTCTTGTTGCAAAACACTCTCTTTTAGGTTTAGTTAGCTAGGTAGAGCAAGTGCTGTTATTGAAAAGAGTCATGGAGTCCTTTTTACCCATAGATAGCCTCTGGGGAAATCCCTTAGTCATGAATTAGGTGAGCAGAGTATTTCAAAAACAGTATGAGGGATTTAGAAATAGATTAGAGGTAATAAAGTTATAGAAATGGAGAGTATAGAAGGGATCACTCATTTGTTGGTTGCACGATATTAAACAAATTTTTCCTCAGTCCTTATCTGTCCAAACCTATAAATGGAGGGCATATTTTATATTAGAGCTTATTGGATGTAATGATGCCACTTATTGTCTTTACTTAATTGTAAAGGCTTGTGCCTTCTCATATAGGGTCAATAAACATTTTCTCAAACAAAGTTATTGTTTAGCTTTTTGTTTTGCCACACGGTTTGCTTTGTTTTTGAACAGTATAACAGTCTGCTGTATTAAGCCTACAAAAACACTAATATTTTTCAGAATGTATGGCACGAGTTAAAGATTTTAAACATGTATTTGTGTACTGGACACAGCCTCTAGTTGTCTTTATTGTCCCAAACATTGTGTTTTAATTTGAAACCTTCATTGGTTGAAAGTTTGCCAAATGTGTAATTCACCACTGATCTAACATTAGGAGCAGGTCTAAACATGCACAGTAATACGAAGGTTGCCAGCCCTTTGCTTGTATCTGTGGATACCAAAAACAGCAGAACCAGTTCAGAATACTAGAACAACAGAATGCAGAACAAAATCTTGTTGTGCAAGTTTTAAAACTTTTATCTGTGTAACCTTTGTAAGGATTGTAGTGGGGGTTTTTTTTGTGTTTTGTAATTAAGTAGCTCAAGTCCTCATGCTCCACTCTGTCTCACTGTGTTTCCTTTTGCAGTATTTATAGTAGTGATGATGATGAAGAAGATGTTGAGGTGTATGATCACGATTATGATGGTCTGCTTCCTAAGACTGGAAAACGTCATTTAGGAAAAACCAGGTGGACCCGTGAAGAGGTAAATCCAAGTTCATTCCTCTCCTGCATGTAAAAAGATAAGAGAGAGCATGGACACATTCTTCTCCCAGTTGCTTCATGTTCTTCACCATATTGCTAATCTGCAAATTTACTTCAGTGACAGTCCCATATCTGAGGACAACTTTTTTGACCTGCTAGCTACATCAATGTTTTATTCAACTTTGAGCATAGTTCTTACCTTTCAAATAAAATGTATAAACACAACTTTTTCATTTCCACCAAGTCCTGTGTTACAATATGTGAGGTGTGAATCTCTGTGTAATCCCTGTTGGAGAAGCAGATTCCCAATCACCTGTAGCAGTGCTTCATTGTTGCTGCCTGCCTCTTTTTGTTTGGAAACTGTTGCTATGCAAGAACAGATCTGTCTTCTGTGTCCCGCAGCAGCTAACAACTGCGGCAGAAACTGCTGCAGTCCTTCTGTACCCTTGGAATTTTGCACTTTAATTGCACTGTTATGATTCCAAGGAAATAAAGTAAAAGCTGGAGGAGAGAAATCCAGGATTCATTTTGCTTTTCAAGGTCAGAACATGGTTTAGTCATGATACCCTTGTGCTGACTTTCTGGGAAAATTGTGGTATCAAACTCCTTTGCCAGGTGGATCTCCTTTGGCCATTTAACTGGTTTGAGTTTGTTGTGGAATGCATTCATACAGCTCTTGAGTTATGTTTTGACATTCTCTTCTCTAACAATGTGTATTGATGTAAAAACAGTGGCAGGTCACCCCTTGCAAGCCTATTATTTATTTGTTTTAAATCGTAGTCTGCCCTTACAAAGGTGGACATAATGTGGCCAGGGAGGAAAGGGTGGCCATGAAGTCCTATGGCCATTGTCCTGTTACATGAACTGGGAGCATACTGGGAGGTGCTAACTGGGGAAGGGGAGTGCTACTGTTCTACTCTTATCTCTTGGAGCATTTCTGGTTTGTTTTACACTATCTTGGTCTTTCCCGGTATGTAAGATTGGTTTCTTTTGTCTTTAGGGTCTATATTTCTGGCCTTATCATTAAAAAGATTGGGCCAAATTTGTTGCTATTTACAAGTATGCAAAACTTCCTCACAGAGAACAGGAGCAAAAAGGAGCTGTTAGATTTATTGTGCATTTATTGTAGGTGGATAAGCCATGAGCAAATCACTGGAACTCCCATCACTTGCAAGACATACTTGCAAGCTTAAAGCCTGTGATTTTCAGAGGTCCCCAGGTAGCTGAGTGCCTGAGTGTCACCGAATTTCAAGATTATTCAGATGCTTGTCATCTAAACACCCATTTCCTCCTGTAAATCTACTCCAAGAATAACTGTGTTTTGATGAGTAAAATGGGAATGTAGATTGTGAGTCAAAGAACTGCACAGAAGTCAGTCTTTCTCCTGCAGCACAGTAAAGAACCTACCAAAATCTAAAGGAGTAGAAAAATCTTCTGCCTTAGGCAATTAAAAGTATGAGAAGTCTACAGACCACCTCCCTTATACTCAGAAAGCAGAAATAGGTGCATAAGAAGCTACAAGAATGAATTAAAAAAATTATTTCATTTGGATTTTAAGAGATTGCAATACTAATTATATCTGGGGCGGGGGGGTTATGATTCAGGATGAGAAGTTGAAGAAGCTTGTGGAGCAGAATGGCACAGAAGACTGGAAAGTCATTGCCAATTTCCTTCCTGTAAGTGGATATTGGTTTCTGTTTCCAGGCTTAGTAGCAACTCTTTTTTGAGGGATTTCCTTGATAAAGGGGAAGGGGAGTGGTTGCTTTATAGTTACCTTTTCATGGGAGATATAAAACTGCCACAAATTAAGACCTTAGAAATTTAGTTAGATTACCGTGGAAATCCTTACATTTATTTTTCCCTTCTCAGAAGGGGTTGAAAAAAATCAAACAAGTAAAAATGAGGGATGGTGGGGACTTGCACAGTAGGTGGCCAATGTGACAATGAAACAAAATGTCTCAGCACAGCCAAAAAAAGTTAACTTTGATGAATTGTAAGTATGATTTTGAAGATAATTGCTTTGTGAACACTTAGGCTGTTGCTGAAGTATTGCATGTGAAAGCATGCCAGCTATTGTGCAGATGGGGAAGATAAAGTTTGTGTAGTTTTGGCGTTGAAGTCCTCAATGCAGAAGTGATGGGAATCTTATCTATTCTGTGAGCAAATTGATAGTCGACCACCTTCTTCTCAGACTTACTGTATCACTCTATGTTGTTTAGTAGTCTTAATGGCAATGAAATACATCAAAGCAAGTGTATGTAAATAAGAGCATTCTCACTCTACTTTCATCTTGCCTAAAGAATTATCCACTTTGTGTATTTCACGTTTCACTAGAATCGGACAGATGTTCAGTGCCAGCACCGATGGCAGAAGGTACTAAACCCAGAACTTATTAAAGGTCCATGGACTAAAGAGGAGGATCAAAGGGTAATCACTTTTCCTTTCTGTCTGATTAATGCCTTACTAGCAGATTTCAGGTGTTGGGGGAAAACTCCTGGAAACTTTGGTGGTCTCAACATTATTATGGCCAGAGGCTGATTGTATTTGTGTAGTGCTTTCTAAGTTTGCCATGCAAATAAATTACTGTTGCTTTACAGCACTATAATGTAGAATTGCAGGCTAGAAATGCCTTAACTATTACCAGATTTTTCCTTTTGGGTAAAAATATGAATGGGAAGTGGGGAACCTTAATTGCTATTAGTTTTACTGTGGCAGTTTTGAGAAATGTTGTTGAAAATATTGCTTCACCACAGAAAAAAAATTCGTTGATTCATGATGCATTATTAAATACAGGCAGTTTTTTTTTTTTTTTTGTCCTTCTTTGAAGGTAATAGAGCTCGTGCAGAAATACGGTCCAAAACGCTGGTCGGTCATTGCTAAGCATTTGAAGGGAAGGATTGGAAAACAGTGCAGGGAGAGGTGGCACAACCATTTGAATCCAGAAGTGAAGAAAACCTCCTGGACAGAAGAGGAAGATAGAATTATTTACCAGGCACACAAGAGGCTGGGAAACAGATGGGCAGAGATTGCAAAGTTGCTGCCTGGACGGTAATGACATATGCTTTTAGCTCTTAAAAAAGGAAAAAAGGAAAAAGCTGTGGGTCTGAGCAGTCTGTTTTGGTCGCCTCAGGCTGCGCTGTATAAATTGAAAAAATTTTGGAATCAAAGCCTAGGAAGCCAGTGACACCGATGTGCATTTTTCTCTGTGGGGAACTTCGCTGTTTGGTCAGTACAAGCAACAGCATGCTATTTTTACAGGCTTTTAATGTTTGCCATAGGTAAAAAAGCCAGTAAGTGGAGCAAGACCATAAGAGTTTCCTAAATGTCTGTGCAGTCTTATTTGTGCCTGTGATGACTGTCAAAATTTAAATTGATTTAACAGGGAATGATCAGGCTCTGCAAGTAGAACATAATTTACATTCAGCTAAGAGTATGCCTTCAACATGAAATCCAGTCTGTTTATTCAAAATGATTTAAGAGAAGACTTCTTCAACTTTTGTAATTTCTTTTGAATGGTCCAGATGATTTTGACATGTTCAAAAACCACAAGTAAAACAGGAGAAACTTTTTCCTCAAACTCTGGTCCTGGAAATAGTTGTCTCACTGATAGTTTTTGTACAGCTTGTATATAACCTCAAAGATTCAATGTCTTGTTTGCTGTGACTATAAGTGACTCAAAATGTGGGCAAGCAAATAATGTAAGCAAGGGAGAGGTTTCCCTTCCTACTTTTCTTCCTGCTATTTTATAAAACACCTTCAAGACCTAAATATAAGGCCTAAGATCATCATGGACTTCTAAGTAGTCATTCCCTGGGCTGCTTTCACCTTCTGGAAGATAACAAGAAAGGAGTTAGTCCTTGGAATTATTTTTGTAGCTTCCACACATCACAGATACTACTTCGAATGATACCATGCAGTGATAATGTTTTTCAAATAGCAGAGCTGTTTTGAAGCGTATTCTTAAAAATCTCACAAACTTAGTAAGTTTGCTTTCCCTGACTCATATATGTGAGGATTTGAATCTCAGTTTTTCTGCATTTAAGACAGAGATCTGTTTACTGAGTGTGTGTGTACAGCATGATGTTGTTGTTGTCTCGGTGACCAGCTGGAAAGTGGCTTGGAAGTTAGTCTATTCACAGCTGTTCACAGTCTTTCTTTCCAGCAATGAGACACAATCAGACTCCACTGAAATATTAAGATATAGAAAGATGATGTTGGCATTCCTTTAGGATAGCCTCAAAGGGATGTTAGCCTTTGTTGTCTCCTCACTTCATGGGAGTGAGGTGAAGATGAAGTTAGCAATTTCTTACAATTTGAGGATCTAAGTAATGAGAGATTTCTTTAAAAAGTACGTAAACAACCATAGCCCATTTTTCTTTTTCCCTAACTTTTATACTGAGCATCTTTCCTGAGAAGATGGGAGTAGCACTTGGAGTGGTGGGGGTAGGAGGAAGGTCAGAGAAGAGCTCAGGGTTTTTAGAGAGTTGTCGACAGCAGTTCCCTGCCCATTGACCTGTCTGAATTGGAAGTGCTCGTTTTTGAAACTCCTCGAGTGTCTGTATTTCTGTTGCAGAACTGATAACGCTATCAAGAACCACTGGAACTCCACCATGCGCCGAAAGGTTGAGCAGGAGGGCTACCTGCAGGAGTCCTCCAAAGCCTGCCACTCCTCAGCAGCAGCTGGCTTTCAGAAGAACAACCACTTGATGGCCTTTGCTCACAACCCATCGCCGCCCGCCCAGCTGCCGGTGGCCAGCCAGCCCCCGCTGAGCAGTGACTACCCCTACTACCACATCCCCGAGCCACAGAACGTAAGTGCCCGAGCACGGGAGCCTGGTGGGGGTGCTTGTTTTGCCTCCTTGAATAGATGGTCCAGTTTAGCCATGCCTGGTTTTCTTCGTCTTGGCGGATGTGGATGTGTTTGATGTCAGATGAGGATTTCTTTGACTTTTACTTTGTTCAGTGGTGAAAATAAGTACATTTCAAACTGGTGGCATTTCGGTGGTGGAACCGGGAACAGCGGGTTTAATGCCTTGGGAGCAGTTCACATATTTCTTAGAGCTGTGGATATTAAATTTCTTGAATATCGATTGAATCTGGTTAATTCTGTGTTCCATGTCAAAATCTCCCATGTTCTCTTTAGCAATATTCTGTTTGTGGTTTGCTGTTGGAAACAAGTGAACAAGTTTTAATCAGATTTCTTTTCTATTAATGATTAATAATGAAACAGACTCCTTCAGACTGTTGCATTGTAGAGTTTTAGATTATAATAAATTGCATCTCTTGCTTTTTCACTTCAATTTAGAAAATCCTTACAAATGTGTCTATAAATTATTCATCTTTTCTTGTTCAGGAAGGGTAAATATTTCATATGTGAATTTTCTTTCTTCCTCTCTAATGCTCACTGTCATATTTCTAAAAACCTGATTGCTTTTCTTGTAAACATTTTTATTTTTTTTGCTATTTCATCCCCGCAGACTACGAATATCAAATACCTAAAACCAAAGTATGTTTAACAGAAATTGACAATGCAAGCAGTTAATATGATGGAAATAATCAATTTCTGCTTTTTGACCTAGGTTCCTGGTCAGATCCCATATCCAGTCGCACTGCATGTAAATATTGTCAACGTACCTCAGCCAGCTGCTGCAGCTATCCAGGTAGATAACTTGAACCTCATTTCAAGCGTCAATTTCTTAAATATTTGATAACTAAAATGCAGACATGGTACATTAAGGAAACATTTTAATTAAGTGTGGTGAAAAGAGAAAATGGGGAAGATCGGGGAGTTCGAACATGGCTAATAATTGCTCCTTCTGAAATGGATTTAAAATCGAAGTAGTTGACATCTGATGTGATGGCTTTCACTTTCTCCATTTCAAATGTCTATACTGAAATTCAGTGGAGACTTTGGTAGTGGAAAACACAATTGACATTTGTTTCATCTTTGAATCTAATTTGGCTGTTATAACCACAGGTCGGCAAACCATGAGCATTTTAGTTGCTACATCCTATCAGACCTTTATCTTTTCTTTTCCCTTAACTCTTAATTTCAGAGACACTATAATGATGAAGACCCTGAGAAAGAAAAGCGAATAAAGGAATTAGAGTTGCTACTAATGTCGACTGAGAATGAACTGAAAGGGCAGCAGGCATTACCAGTAAGATTGTCACTGTGTGCTTGGATGGAGGGATAGCAGCCTTACCCCAGTGCTTGTCTTTTTAACTTTTTACTCCCCTCTGCCTTCGTTACTAATCAAGGCTCTATATTTCCGTTTTAAAAGGATGAAACATAGCACATATAAAATCTCTATCTGCTTCGGAAATTCTTTCATTGAAAAAAAAATCCAAAAATTTTGCAGGTATCTTGCTCTGCAAAGTGGGAACAGGATTGGGCTCTGTAACATGATGTAATATTGGAAACATGATGATTGTACAAAAATTGAAAATCCTATAGACCTTTAATCAGTAACGGGATCTGTGTTTCTGAAAGTGTGCAATGGTTCATGTGATGAAAATGTAGTGCCTGTGCATTAGGTTTTTCTTCTCTGTTGTATTCTTTCCTTCAGCTGTGTTTTATACACTTTGTAAGCTTCAGACTTGGTGCATGTTTGAGAATTTGTTTTACTCCTCCAAATAATGTTAGATTCTTCATAACTGCATGTGTGGAACAAGTGCTGGCTATTACTGAATTCTCATACTTCGTTGTATATGCCATCGGATGTTAATGTGTGAAAACCCTTGTGTAACTACTTAACACTATTGCCAAAGCCAAGAATCCCAAAAGCATTTTTGAAGATAGGTGATAGCCAGCAGAGTTTTTTTTTGGGTAATACTTAAATTAATAGTAAAAGAACTGCATGCATGATACGTTAGTTTTGCCACTTTTTAACTTTAGTTAATGTTTTGCAATTTCTTCTGTTGCATGATCACACTGGAAAGAAACTTCTGTTAATTTGTTCTTCTGCTTTCCTAACCACGTTGATTTGACAGCCTCTTCATTGCATTGGTGTAAGCTGTAGCATTAGACAGGGATAGCAGAAGAAAAGGAGATAAGCAGACAAAAGCAACTCTAACTCTAAAAACTTTCAGCCTTCTACAGTGCTGAGCGCTCAGTAGGGAAATCCTGCCATTTCTTGCTTCTTACAGAAAAGAACTTGCAGACACCTTTTGAGCACTTGGAGTAACAAAGTATGAATTGATTATGTGCTAGTAAAGACATATGCCTATAATCCTGGAAGTAAATTACAAGGTAACTTTGGGATAACAAATACAATGCCAGTATTACTTAAAACAAGATCTTGCACTGATGAAAGGAAACATCTTGACAATTGTTTCATAGGCATAAGCTTTTAGGTGATGATGCAACTACTTTTATCTTTCCTCCAGTGGCATCTGACACCTTGTGCAATTTCATTGCTAAGTTCCTTCTGCCTTTTCCCCCTCCCTTTTCTTCTTTTTTTTTCGTTCTTCTTCCTTTAGACACAGAACCACACATCAAACTACCCCGGCTGGCACAGCACCACAATTGCTGACAATACCAGGACCAGTGGTGACAGTGCACCTGTTTCCTGTTTGGGGGAACATCACCACTGTACTCCATCTCCACCAGTGGATCACGGTTGCTTACCTGAGGAAAGTGCATCCCCTGCACGGTGTATGATTGTTCACCAGAGCAACATCCTGGATAATGTTAAGAACCTCTTAGAATTTGCTGAAACACTCCAGTTAATAGACTCCGTAAGTAGACTTGCCGCCTCAGTGGATTTGTGCATGGTCAGGGAGTGAGGGGTGAGGAGCTGGGATTGTCCTAAACGTGGTTGTTGTTTTTTTCCCCAAGTAAGTTTGAGTTGCTCCAGGATCTGAAGTTTAACTTCTGACGTGGCAAAACTCAGCTGCTTGTAAATTAAGCCCTCAAGCATGATGCATATGCTTTTTGCAGGTGTCTCCCTTTCCTGCTACATCTTGGAATGGGAGTGTGAGTTTTGGCAAGCTTCATGGTAGGGGCTTGAAACAATCTCTCAATTTTAAGTCTCCTTAAAATAAAATCAGAGATACCGTGAAAAATTTCAAACAATGAGATGATATTTAACGATATTTAAAATAACACATGCCATAGGTTTGTGTGCGGCCGCTCATGTTATCTGCATCATTTTCTAGAATTTTTAGTTGTAGCCTCAATAGCTGCTTCACAAAGTTTAAGGAGCTTGCCCTGGAGTACATGAAGGACTGTAAACACACATTTAAATGTCAAGTATCTGACTGACACTGACATGGACCTGTTCTCATTGCAGCCTGTGGGATGCTACATGTAAAGAAGTAGCACATTGAATTAGTTGGTGGCAACCTTCTTCAGAAGCAGAGGTGTCTGCTTCATGTGGTATCATTTCCCTTTCAGCACATCCAGAGCAGCATTGCATGTTAGGACGAGGCCAGTCTTGGTCTACAGCACACATTTTTTTGTAACTAAAGGCACCATCATACCAAACAGTAAACACTGGGCAAGCAAATAGTAAGGACATAATTTGACTGATTTGTTAGGGCCTCATTTGCCAGCAACACTACTAGGATGTCAGACAGTTTGATAAGATCAAGGTATGTATTGAAAAGACAAATTGTGTTGCTGCTCCCATGAACAGGGTTAGGCTGAATTGAACTGGGAAAGACTTTGTTGTTGTTATTGGTTACAGGCATCTCCTAGCGCTGTATTTTCATGAGGTGGCACTATACACTGTCTTATAGCTCCGTGCCTCCCACGTTGTTTCAGGATCCTTCATCATGGGGTGATCTCAGCAGTTTTGAATTCTTTGAAGACACAGACACTCCGGCTAGCAGAGCTCCCTCAGGCACAGTCGCGCAGCTTCAGCAAAGAGGGGCCAGTGCTTGTAGACCTCAAGGACAGCCCACCACAAATTTGAGCAAAGTCATGTCGTGTCAGGGCTCTCTTGGCTCACCAAAGACCTCATCTGCCTCACAGGGCAGTGCAGCTCCGTGGGTCCTTCTTCGCAAAAGGAGAGGGCACTGCAGCCCCTTAGAAGGTGGCCACGGTAGCACCTTGGTCCTAGCTGACGTCAGCAGCTCAACTCCTCCTAAGCGCTCCCCTGTCAAAAGCCTGCCCTTCTCTCCCTCGCAGGTAGATCAAGACTTCTGCACAGATGTTACTAATTCTCAAAAGTCACCCCACTCTTAACAATTTAGAAACTAATCCTTTGGAACAAATGACTAATTGCCGTTGTGCTTGTTGATTTCACTCTGTGTTTGAATGTTCTCACTACTCCTAGTCTTCACCACTGAGTTTAGTTAATCAGCAAGCTAACTGTTGATTCTTCTCTTTTAAATTCATCTGTGGGGCTTGGTTTTTTGTGTTTTGGTTTTTTGCCTTTTTGGGTCTTTTCTGTAGGGGAGTGTGACTCCTTGCTTTACTCTTCCTGCTAACTCCATCTACTAGAATTTTACATTTCTGATCACCTGTTATACTTTCCATCTCTGTCCTTACAGTATGATTCATTGACCTAGAAAACCCCAAACTGCATTTAAATAGCATTCAGGTTGTGAGACAAACTGACAACAACCAGAAAATTCAAATCACACTTGCCATCCTCTGCCCAGGCCATGAGAGTTGGAGTGGAGTAGGAATGAGGACGAAAATGGCCTGTTGAAATGGCCTGGCATGCACTTTCAAATTCATGATGATGGTTGCTTTGTTTCACAGCTGTAGCACTATTTAAAAGTGTTTTGGATTTTTTTGTTTGTCTGTTTTGATTTGCCTTAGTCTTTGATGTCAAAGAAGCACTATTTGATGAAGGATAGTAAAAGATTTCATGTAATGATTTCCCACTGTATTTCCCATTACCTATTAGCTGTTTAAATCATATGTCAATGAAAACCAGATTTTCTTACATGCCACATTTTCATGAAGTGGCAGATTGAATTTAGAAGAGAATACATTGAATTGTTGTCAGAAAAAAGGATACCACTATGCTCACAGATTTGTAGACGCTAGACATAGAAACTATTTTAGGTTACTAGGTAGAACACATGCAAGAGCAATCTTCTCCAAACAAACAGTGCTGCCTCTTTTTCAGTCAGCTGTTTCCATTCCAAAGCATTCCACACACCCATCACAGGTGGCAGCTTTCATTTTATGCTCTGAAAGGGAAGTATTTTCTTTTGTGAGAGATAATAGGAAATTTATTTTCCTGTCATAAACACTTTATTTACTGCTCTAAAAGCCCCTAGATGCCCCATGTAAATATTTGTGGAATTTAACCCTGTTTCCTGTGGGTTTATTTCTGAAACATCCCTTGCTCATTTTCACCCAGTTTCTTGGGCACCCTGGTCTTAATTAAAATTCTTTTGGAGAAAATCCAAATCAGGCTCTGAAGGTGGTGGAAAGTGTTTCTCATTGGAACAGAGTGACATTTCCTTTAGAATTTCCCTCTCAAGCTTCCTGAGCCAAACCATTGAGTATTTTTTCACAATGCAGTCAGGTAGCCCACATACCCCTACTTGCATCATAGGGTCAGGAGAGTGACTCATGTCAATCAGAAGAAAAACACTTATTTTTCTTTTGTTCAATAATGTCAGCTTAAGAGGTCAGCCATGTTATCTGGATGTTCCTGTTAATTTTTCCTTTCCACACACGCAGTTCCTAAACACCTCATCCAGTCACGAAAACTTGAACCTGGACAACCCTGCGCTTACCTCCACGCCGGTGTGTGGCCATAAGATGGCAGTTACCACCCCGTTCCACAGGGACCAGACTTACAAAGCTCAGAAGGAAAACCATGTGTAAGTCTGTTGTCTTGTCAAGCTCATGAGGGTCCATTTCTTCACATCTGCATGCAGCCAAAGTGCTGGCTCAGCACATGCTTTAGGCTGTAAGAGGGTGGGTTTAGATTAGATACAAGGAAAGAATTCTTTACTGAGAGGGTGGTGAGGTACTGGAGCAGGCTGGCCGACAAGTTGTGAGTAGACTATCCCTGGATGAAGCCCTGGGCAACCTGATCTTGTGGAAGGTGTGCCTGCCTGTGGCAGGGTGTTTGGAACTAGATGATCTCTAAGGACTGTTCCAGCCAAACCATTCTATGATTCTGTGCTTCCTGCACTCACTTCCTGAGTTGTTTGCTCACACATTCAGATTTTTCTTAGTTGGGAGTAAAACTTCCACTTTATGACTATTGAGGTAGGTTATTAAACCGTGCATATAGGTTCAACAGCATTTAAAATAAAGTTATTAAACCTTATCACAGTCAAATAGATGTTCTGCTGTAAAGGCAAAATGGATTATAGGATCGCAGAGAAATATTTTCCAAAGTCTTACAACAATACTGCCTGTATGCACGCATTTCTGTAAAGAGGTAGTATTTCCAAGCATGTTCCTTTAAAGTTCCTTTCCTTCTTTTTAAAGTTTCAGGACTCCAGCAATCAAGAGGTCGATATTAGAAAGCTCTCCAAGAACACCCACTCCATTCAAAAACGCACTTGCAGCTCAGGAAATCAAATACGGTCCTTTGAAGATGCTGGTAAGAAGGAAACAATGATAAAAGTTGCTTTGATATTAGTGCAGAGGGATGTTCTGGGACTTGGATATAACGTTTCTTTCTTTCAGCCTCAAACTCCAACTCATCTTGTAGAAGATCTGCAGGATGTTATCAAGCAGGAGTCGGAGGAATCTGCAATAGTGGCTGGGCTACATGAAAGTGGACCCCCTTTGCTGAAGAAAATCAAACAAGAGGTAAATCTCAAACTTACCTGAGGCAATTTAATTCAGAACTCTTTGCTGAGAAACTTATAGCAATGCCTTTTCTGTTAAATAGCTGTCTGTTTTTTCTTTCATGTGAGCCCCAAGATCTTAGTGTCGGTTCCATATAGTACACTAGGCATGTCTAATTCATCTCCCATTGATTTCCATAGAAGTCTTTCTGCTGTTTTCAGCAGGGGTTTGCTTGGGCCGTTCTAATACAGTTTTCGTTTGAAACTTAAAAAGAAAAGAAAAATTAGACATGAATTTGGATTGAATCTTTCAAATATTGGTGAAATGTATAGAAGAACCCCATGGGGACCAAGCTCCATGGAGTGACTTAGAAACCTGAACATTTGAGGACATTGCATTATATTACTTTGTCACTAAAGTTCTAAAAATACATATATTCTCAATCCTTTCTAGGGGATTAAACTCCTGAATACTGACAGAGCACTGAGTGCAAGTATTCAAAGTTTTATTAGATGGGGATTTTTTGGAGAACCTTTAACTTTTTTCTTCTGCAAAGAGCAAGGCTGCTTTAAAAGATGTTGCTGTAAACATGCATTATGCACCTTTGTGAAGAATATTTGTTCAATTTGTTAAGCAACTGACAGAAATCTCCTGGTCAGTTATGTGGTGTTTGAATCATGCTTTTTCTGCTTTCAGGTGGAGTCTCCAACAGATAAAGCTGGAAATTTTTTTTGCTCAAATCACTGGGAAGGAGAAAACCTGAACACTCAGCTCTTCACTCCGGGGTCTACTATGGAAGATGTGCCAGTAAGTATAAGTTTTCACACCATCCAAGGAATTCTTTGTTTTACATCCCTGTTCAATTCTTAAATGCAAGAGAGAGTAATTTTTCTGATTTTCTTTGCAAGTAGGCTTTATTCCTTATTTCCTTATCATTTTCCTATACTAAGCATAAAAAGCAAAATGCTACTGAGTTTACTTACAGTGCATTCCAATTCAGATTGTTCTCATGAGTTGCTGAAAACCCTTTTCTTTTTTCTTTTCCTGTTCAGAATCTTCTTACCAGTTCCATTTTAAAGATGCCTGTGTGTGACGATGATGATAGTTTTCACAAAGCAGTTGCAGTGCCTAGAAACAGGCCACTAGCTAGTCCTCTACAGGTAATTATTCTTTGATAAAAATGTCCTCTGTATATAAAAATACATATATATATCCATATATACATATATAGCTTTCTCACAGACTGATTTTAAGTTTTGAGTATGGAAGAATGAAATGTCCAGATGAATGTTGCTGAGGATCACACTTTGTCTGTGGAAAATGGGGACACAGTGGCTGCAGCAGAGCCAGGAAGCTAAACAGGGCACAGCCCTGTGTGTGTGGGATATTGTATGTAACTCAGCTGGGTGCAGTGGGAAATTGGTGAATTGAGAATTAATGTGGGACAGAGGGGTTTTTTTCTTCAGACTTCTTGTAGGTGGCACTGCTGTTTTGGAGATTTGAGTGATGTGGTGGTGGCCAGGACTTGTGACTGGCCTTGGGGTGAGAGTAGAGACTCTAGTACTGCCTGGCTGGCTCAAGGTGTGGCCAGTATTGCCCATCCAGCCCAGCACCAGGATAGCCCAGTGAAGGCTAAATGTGTAATTGTAATATAAGTCAGATGTTTATGTGTCTGTGCTTTTGCCAGGTGTTAAGAAACATCAACATTTGCTGTACTTTAAAACAGAGCTGTTGCACAGGGGCTGATCCAAAGCCCACCAAAGTCATTAGCAGCCAGTTTGGCAGCTCTTGTGTACTTTAGGTGGAGCCCACAGCAAGTCATTCAGAAAACAAAACATGATTTCTGTATTTTCGAGGTAGATGACTAAGTGATTTTGTAGTGCCTCTCCACATGGGAGAACTAAAGGAAAGTGTCTCATTCCCCAGTGTGAGTCACTGTCAGGAAGGAAATTGTAACTCCATAGTTCCTGACTTTCAGACAGATAGTCCACATGGCTAATCCTTTCTTTCCTCCCTCTTTCCAGAATTTACATTAGGGCTTATTTACAGTAGGGAGGAATGAATAAAGGCTGGTTTTGATTAAGCATTTTTAGCTGGCATTTAAAAAGGAGATAGTAAAATTTTACACATGGTCCCATTCAGCAGAGTTTGCCATGGAGTAGGCTTGTATTTTGTGCTGCAGAATCATTTGATGAAAAACAGCTTTGGAGAGCAGGATGAGGACTCCCCTTGGCACAGAGGTGTCTGTAGAGGCCAAAGACTCACATTCAGTATTGTTTATCTGTTCTTCCCTCATGAGCTGGGTTTCTTGGCTGCACTGTGGTAGAGAGCCAAGAGAAGGGTTTGCAGATCCACTGCCCCTGGTCTAGGGCAGTGTATAGGGGCTGAATTCAGACCCACCTCATGGCAAAGGAGCCTGGGTCTCCACCTTTGCAGGGGGTTGCTGGAGCTCCCTGGTGGGTGCGTGGGAGGAGGCTGCTGGTCACCATGAACTCAGCCTTGCTGCATCCCAGCTCCTGTCTGAACAGTGACCCCAGCCAAACCCTGGGCTCCTTCACAGATTTAGGGCAAGATTTTCAGGTAGCTAAGCAGCATGGGCTGTGTGTTGTCCTGTTAGTGGTAGTTGCATGCACTCTGGCTGTAATAAAAAAGAAGGATCTGAGAGGTCTGTAAAATAGGATCTTTTGATCTTTGGTGTACCGGTGTTATGTTTCCTGCTATCTAAAAATAATTTCTTTACAAGCTGCTGTAAACGAAAGGGCTTGTTTAACCTTCTGTCCTCACTCATGCTGATTTTGTTCAGGAAGTTTACATGAGTCAATTTGTGGATCATTCTGGATTCAATTCTTCAGTCCTTGCTCAGGAAAACCATGTTAAAAGTCAGGTATGCTCACTGTTTGGATAAAGAGGATCTTTTCTTAAGTAGGAACTGAGTTAAAAAGGACTTCCCAGCTCCCCTCAGTGTTTAAAGTGGGTTGAACTGAAAGAAAAAGTAGTTGCAAACAGCCCCAAAATGAATAGTTAGTATGCAGCTTCTTGGTGTACTAGTATGAAGGTAAAATTGTTCTCTCTGCTGATGAAACATTGAGCTTTTCAGCCAAAATGCAATCTTAAATGAAGAATGAGGCTTGGAGTTTCTGTGATGGGGGCACAGATAGCTTTTTCAGAATGAAACACAGACTTTTTATAACAATGCAGTATTGTCTGCCAGTGGCTGCACTCTCTGTTTTGGACTTGGTGTCTGGTTAAAAGCAATGGTGAAGCTGCTTGGTTTCGTGTCACAGGGAGGAGTGTGGCCCCGTGCAGCTCAGAAAGGACGTGAGGTCTGGCTCTGTTTCACACCAGAAACTGCTGCTGCTTTGTCCCCAGCGCTTCCCCTCATCCCCCCCAGTGGAAATGGACTCCTATGACTAGGGCATAGCATGCCTAAAGTCTGCAAAGCCATGGAAAACATTAGCCTTTGTGCTTGTTGTTTTTACTGTTTGCATTTTGTACATGAGCAGATTTTAGCACGTTACTGTCCTGTGCTTTCTACCCTTCCTGGTTTAGGGTTTGGTATCTCGCCTTCATACATGAACACGCACATAGACACAAATACTGGACTAAATCCACTGATCCCCTGAAAGGAGACATTAAGCATGAGGGAACTCATGTGGGTGAAATTTAATTGTGTCTGCATATGTTGACATTGCTGCTGTTAATATTTTGGGCCTCATCCAACTGTTCTTACTTAGGCAAATTCTCATTGACTTCAGTCCAAGAAAGAATTACAGCAATCTCTGTGCCTTGGGATCTGTGCACGGAGAGGGAAGAGAGAAACAAAGACAGCACTAAACTTAGGTTTAGTTCTTAGCTTGGTTCTTGAAATTCCATTTTCTTTTGAATTTGAACTTGCAAAAGAGGAAGGCATTATATTTACCAGCCCACAGTTTTCCATTGCTTTAATAATTTGCACTACATTTACAGAAAGATATTTGGCTAGCGATAAACTGATCAAAATCCTTGATTACTTATTGTTTTGCTGTTAAATTCCAGAGGAGGCAAGAGTAGCAAATGTTCAAACACATCTCTAATGATATTTTTACTGCATTTTGGGTACACAACTGATCATATGCCATTTAGTAAATAGCAGCTGATGACCATATCAGATAGCACAACATGATTCACCATCACTTAGCAGGAGCAGCATGTTGCATCATTTGGCATGTGAGGTCAGATAGCTCCATGTAATACCACTGGAGTTTGGTGCTGTCAGTGTTGTATAGAGAAAAGGGAGAAGAAGCCACCGTAGACCTAAGAAGACTTTGGGCTTTATCCTCATTCAATCCCCTGTTAAGTCTCCCTAAGGCACTGGATGTAAAGACAGTTTTGTGTAAGACCTTTCTGGTAAGGTGGAGGTTCAGGCTGCTCTTCTGTCCCATGTGGCAAATCTCATGGTTGTGTATTATCAGGCTGGCAGAAACAGGAATGTCTCACCAAACCCACATGTTGCCTTGGGGTAGACTTACTCTCCATTGCACTGATCCCAAATATTTCTGCTTTCTATTCACATGGTTAGTTAAAACCTGTATTTTTTTGGCACCCTATATTTTTGTCACTTAGTTGCATGTCAGGGAGATTTTCGTCTACTAGCAACTTTTCCAAGGGTTAAGATTTTGGGATAACATACTCCAACACCAGGACAAACAGATGATCTGTACTGAGCATGTACCTCAATTTTGCCTTGTAAGATGTTACATAAAACCCCCTCTGTTTCTGGCCCTTCCTATGTAAAAGTTAAATTTTATTTCACATTATGTTCTATAGCAGTACATAATACAAACTATCCTAACACAGACATTTTAACAGATAGAAAAGTAGGCTAAATCACAGACCTTCCACCTAACCCTGCAGGCTATCAAAAGACACCATGAAATGGAGCCTTTTAAGAAAATAGCACTGCTTTGATATCTTCTTCCCCCAGTAACAAAGGAAACAACACAAGGTAGAAGCCCTGCAAGCTAAAGAGAATGTTCTTCATCCCCTAGCTCCTGTCACTTTCCATTTTTTAACCACAGACTGACACATTTCAGCTCAAATTTCCTGACTTTCGGTGGTTTATGTAGCCATTTTCGTCAAAGATTAAGTTTAAAGGGTTTTAAAACAGTTACTCGGTTAACCTTTTCTTCAAGTGTTTGAGCTGACATGAAGCTTAATTTTCTCAGTTTAAAAAGTGAAATGTTGATTTATTTGCAGCTGGTTGGAAGACAAAATGGCCAGGAAGGCAGCATGGTCTCTTCAACAGCAGGCTTTCTCTGTTTTTCCTCCATGGCTTTTTGGGGGAAGAAGGCCCTGAAATCTCAAACTTTTCTTTGTTTTATCAAGGGAGAGGGTGAAGCACACTGTGTTTGAGATTTGCACAGCAAGGGAAGGTAGCCCCACAGGTTTCCCTTGCTTGTGTTGCCCCTTCTCTCCCCAGTGACTGATGTGTACAGGAAAGAGTTATGCTTGCCACAGCTGAGGGAGACAGAGAAGGTTCAAAGTTACAGGCCAGTCATTGCACATTTTCCTCCCAGGTAGGCAGAATTTGGGTTGCACACAGATTGGAAGTTACAGCTGCCCTGAGCTGGCGATGGTATCTCAGGAACAAAAGTGACAGCTTAACTGTTAGCCACATTTGCAGCAATGTATTCTGATATTTTGGGGAGAAAAAAAGAAAAATAAATAATGAAAAAAAATTACTTAAGGACAAAACTGGAGAGGGGAAGAATATCCTAGTTGCAGGTGTTCATCTTATTTAGCAAGCTCATACATCTTGAGCAGGAGTTTTATCTGAGCAAGAACTTCAGGGTTAAGCTCTTAAAAATGCTATCAAATAACTCTTTCTCGGTCTGGTGTCATGCTTATAACAAAAGCTGAAAAGTTGGACCATCTTATTCCTTCACATTCAGCAAGCTGTACTTCTAAGCAACTCAGAAGGCCCCAGAGTTTAGGAGAAGTCTTTCCTGTGCCCCAGAAGAAAGCTAGCAGCAGAGGTAGAAAGAGTGCTCTGTCTTGTAAAATGAGATAAAAAATTAATTTATGGTCACTTTAGTTTTTAATTAGCCATTACTTTCTGGTGTTGATAGGTTTCTGCTGTTCTGCATCCTTACAGAATAAAAAGCCATGTTCTTCATATACTGTCTTATGCTATTAATATGTATTCTGCTAGGAAATAGTTTTGTTTAGTGGATTGTTTTACTGTTTCAGGAGTGCTGCATTTCTGTTGCAAGCCTTCTTCTCAGTGGCACATTCTGCAGGCAATCTATAGCATGTAATCAAAGGGAAAGCTGGCAAGAAATCCAGCTTTTTGCAGCAGGGAAACATGATGAGAGACCTTCTAATAGTCTGAGCATTTTAAATATTTTAAATACATTAGGTTCTTTTAATTATTTTCAAATACCAGCAAAGCTTAGCTAAATAAGTGGGAGTGGTTTGTAACACCACTAGCTTTGCTGGCGTTGCTGAAGGTACCTGCCAGCACAGTGGAGATGAAAAATCTGTCTTCTAACACAGTTCTTTCCCAAGGATTTCTACTAGACTTCCATCAGTTTGGGAACTCAGCACTGCAGGACTGCAGCAGTGTTTGGTTTTGGCATTGGCTTCTAACACAAAAGGTGTTGTAACACAGTAGCTTTCTTAAGCTATAGAGACAGCACATGAAAAGGCAGTCTGGACTACAAGAGCAGAAGGACTAGTTCTGTTGGAAAAGCACCTTTCCACATTGTTTTCTTCCCTTGCTCTGGTCTGTTTTCTCTAGATGGTCCAAGTTTTTATTTAAAGTGTTTTAACTGGATATCCCAGTGAAAGCTTTGACAGTTTGTTTACAGTTCACATTTGCCTGAGGGCAGTTGACGGCATATTGCAGGATAAATAAAGTAGTTTTGCAGCCAGGAGAAGGATGTACTGGTAGGATTATTGAGGTTAAAAAAAAAAAAAAGAAAGAAAAAGAAAAAGGACAGGGAGAATGTCATAGCTGGAATTGTACCATGTAATTAATCTGTAATTTAATCGTATGGGAACTCGTAGTACTATACTTTCTTCTCCTCCCCCACTCCCAAATTTAACTTAAAGAGAGAAACTGCTGTGTTTGGAAGAGAAAAATACATTGTAAGTACTGGCTGAAAATGTTTAAACTCTTTTCATTGACAGCAAAATTAAAACTAGTCTCCTACTCTGTGAGGCAGTGAAAAAATTGTGTATGTGGAAAGAATTCACTGTGGAAATCCCTTTCACTTCCCTACTGGAATTTAGGTGCCAAACAGAACACCACACTCTTACATGACTCCATTTAAGCTAGATGGATCAATGAATATCCATATGGGTCCATCAATTTTGGTGGGGTTTTGGTCAGGCCTTCTGGCTTCTGGTTACAAAGATCTTGTTTCCGTCCTCTGATTTGCGGAGCTAGACCTGTGTGGTCAGGAGGATGCAATGAGCATTCTGCAACAGGAGTGTTCTGGCTGGGGTTTCTGTGCTGTTTTCCTGCATGCCTGTAGCCTTCTTCCTGGGTGTCTTTTCTTTTGATACATTTGTTTAGCACTGCTGTCTGTGAGGCACTTCCACTGTCCTGTAACAGAGCCTTGTCAGTACTTGCTGTGATGCTGGTGTGGAAGGAGGCACTGTGTCATCCTTTTTTTCCCTTTTTACAAAGAGATCCCATAGCTGTGTGTGACCAGGCCCAGCAAGGCACTCTGCCTGTGTTGTAGGACCCAGCACTCCCTGCCAAGGAGGGAGGGAAAACTGCTCCCAACAGCGTGACTTTCGCACGTGCCTCTGGCACCGCGCTTCAGGGCTGGCAAGGCACAGGCATTGTGCTTTGTTTTGTGTTGGCTGCCGAGAGTCAGGGCTTCAGACAGAAAAAGTTTATTAAAAATACCCACTTAAATGTTATCTGAGTTCCCCAAAGGTAGAATGGAAAACTGTGTTAGTAAATATGCTGCATCAGAAAACTACTCCTTTTGGGTACAATTCTTCTTTTTTCACTGGAGCAGAGCTCTCACCATCATCACCTAGATGCAAAGTTAGCCTCTTTTTTTAGGTTTGTCACAATAGGGAGGAGGGGAAAGAAGTGTAAATGGTATCATTTTCTGGGAAAAATAATACATGGATGAAAACTTTTCTGTCCCTACAGCAAAGCTGAGGTTGTTTCAAGCAGGCTCAGGTGAGAGGTGGAGCTGGTCCTCCTGTGCTTGCTGTATCTGCTGCCCAGTGCTCCCTGGGGCAGCCAAGCCCAGTGGGAGGGCAGAGGGTTACTGCCTGCCTGAGCAGCTTCTGCTGCACTGACATCAGGTTAAAGATGAAGACCAGGCTTTCCGTGGAATGAGTGACATGTAGCAGCCTGCTGAGATGTTGGTGATATCAGGATACAGATCTTTTTTCCTAGTAAGCACATGGCTGTTAATACAAAGAGCTCAGTGTAGATACTAACAGTTAAGCCTAATTTCTGAAATAAGGACACTCCTTACCTGAAGTTACTTGCATTTTTCAGAAATTGACAAATGGACTTTTCCTTACATGTTTTCAGTTAGTTAAGGGACTGCTGATCTCTTATTTCTAGACTGGTGCATTGAAGCTTGGGGGATCACAGGGAAATACTGGTTAGATGCATATTTCTGTCCTTGGAAATTACAGATATTCAGGAATTATCAGCTGCTTTTGAGGCATCAGAACAAATCCAACTTCTAAGTAAAACTGATGGCATTATACCAGGCACTAATTTGGTTCCTCATGCAAATACCTCTAAAACAGCAGGGGAAAATAAGCACAGGTGCCTGAGTCCCACTGAGGATCAATAGGGAGTTGTAGGTTCCCAGCTTGTGTAGGTGCCTTTGAAAAAGTTACCCTGGAAGTTGTTTAACCAAAACATAAAAAGAGCTGTGGTGTGTTGCATGGGGGTCTGTGGCACGCAGAAAGTGTGTCACACCTGCTTTCTGCCATGTGTTCTGAGCTGAGCCACAGCACAAGGTACACAGCTCTACAAGAGAGGTGAATGGCATGTCTGCTCACTTCACAGATGCAGCTTTCCCACAAAAACTGCAGAAACTTAATGATTTGAGGCCTCACCTGGTTCTCCTTCAGAAAGGGAACTCCTACTGAAGCTCAGTAGTTTTGCTTGCAAAATGGCATCCAGGAGTAGAGGCAGCATTTTCGAACTTCTCTACAGAGAAGAGAAAGCCATGTCTAGGGAAGTCCAGCAGAAGTTTGCAGAGAATTAACACGTTTGCTTAGTTATTCACTGGGTTTGTCCCTTTTGGACTGTAAGCCCTCCAAGGCAGGAACCTCGGTCCCTGTGTTTTTAATGGTGCCCTGATTAGGGCATGTTTTGTGAAATTATCTGTATTTCATAGTTGCCCAGCCTTTTACTATCCGTATGTCTTAGATAATACTGTTTACAGTCAGAAGAGCATTCTGTAAACATTTAGGCCAGAGAATAGTTTAAGGATCCTTTTGCAAAGTTAGCAACTAGAAGTTGAAGTTAACAACTAGAAATTGGCAGAAAGAGCCATGGGCACGCCAGGACAGTTCTGCTCCTGGCAGATGGTTTGCAGTCCACTCATTATGATTCACCCAGTGACCTAGAGGTTGGGAAGGCTTTGGACATCTCTTTGAGCAATGTAGATATTGTACTGCAAAGATGATCCTTTTTGAATGCAATGGAGAACAGAGAAAGGTTTCTCCTGACTTGTCTTAACTGGTGGATCCTGAGCATGCACCTTTTCAATATTCAGCAGTACTGGGATCCCCTTGTGGAAAGATAAGCACAACTGTGTGCATTTTTGGAATGCGGAGTATTTGTACAGCTAACTACGTGTTAATAGCAGTTTCATTTGGGTCTTAGAGAGGATTTTAGTGTGGAAAGGCAGACACACTGGGTAAGTGAGAGAGTTCAATAGAAAAAAATAAAAGCGTGTATCCTGGTAAATTCCAGGAGCTTTGAAATTTCATTGCTGTTTATAGCTCAAGGCAATGAGAAATGTCTCACATGTGTAGTGAGTAAATAAATACAGTGCACACAGCCCTCTGCAGATAGGTTTATCTCATTTTAGCATTATACTAAATGGTGTCTGCAACCTCCATAAATACCACAAAAAGCGAAATGGCTTACATGATAATTAAGAAGCTGTTTCTGCTAAGAGTCGAGCCCCCCCTCTTTCCCTTCTCCTTTGCCAGAGGAGCTGAGCTATTGGGCGGGTGCTGATCGCAGCACACAGGTGAAAGCAGCTTTGAGCGCGGCAATCCTCGGCAGCAGTGGTCAGGCTGTTGAGGGTGCCGGGTTCCATTAGGGAACTCTGGGGCAGAGCAGTTGCATTTTTAGAGTGGAGGTTCAACAGAAATTTGTGTATGGTCACAACACTGAATATTTTAGCTGTGGGCTGTAGCCTGCCCGTGCTCTGTGACCATAAAGTTCACCTGCCAAGTACATTCTCATTTAGACCTTCCTAAGGGATTAAAGGCAAGGTTATAAATATGGACTTATAGAAAAGACACTGTCTGAGAGAGAAGCGGAAAAGTTTGGAATTCTTGTGGTGTCCCCTCTGCAGATCATCTGGTCTATCTGCCCCTGTGGTCACTAACTGAGAAGTCAGTGTAACTTTTTTTTTACCTGTTGTGTTGGGATTTCAATTTCTTGGGGGACAGGACAACATCCCACTGCGTGCTCATGGAACAGTTAATTGTGAGCAGGCCCAGCTTTGGCTGGGACTATGGATAATCGCACAGCATTCAAACTAAATCTCTCTCCCTTCTAATTTAGCATCTGAACAACACCTGGGAGTCGGCGTCCTGCGGGAAGATCGAGGATCAGATGGCTCTGACAGATCAGGCACGCAAATACATGGCCAACTTCCCCACCCGGACTCTGGTGATGTGAGAGGGTCGACGCACAGAGAAGCATTATGGTTTTGAGAACACTTCACCTCCTCTGGGAAATTCCTGTTCCTCTGCATGAGAACTTTTCATGAATGGCAGAAGAGCTTATCTTTGTTGTGGTACAACAGTTGGGAGCAGCACAAAGTGCATTTAGTCACTCAGCATATATATTCTTGTTGGATTTCACCCAACTTAAGAGTTTGTGTTTTTTAATGATACTTGCCTAAATTATTAGGTATTGAGTTTGAATCAGTAATTAATGATCTTAAGTGCAGTCTTATTATAAAGATAATTTTTCTTGTCCTTTTTGAGATCAAGCAGACTTAATACACCAGTATTGTTATTTCAGTGATGTGCTAGCCAGGGGTGGGGTTTAGTTTGTTTGTTTGTTTGTTTGTTTATTTTGTTTTTAATAATAAAAGAGCAGGTACTCAAACAGATGTATTTTAAATCACTGAACAAAACGAATTGGTGTAAAATACCGAAGTGAAAAGCATTACTACAAACGCTTGTCTGTGCAAAAGGGGAAAGCTGATCAAGATCGTGAATGCTCAAACATCCATGCCTCTTGAAATACTCCTTTCTGGTTTGGTTCTAGGCCATTATACATTGTGTGTTGGGGGGGTGGGTAATTAGCTTGCTTTAAAAAATATTACTGTATGAAACATAGATTTATGAGAAAAAATATATTTTTATTCAGTAATTTAATTTTGTAAATGCCAAATGAATACTGTGTTTTGCTGCTACAGACCTTAGCGTGTAGACATGCTGCTAGTGTAAAAGGAGCAGTAGAGCTTTATATGGAAAAGAACAGCTGTTGACGTTAGATAATTGACTATGCACTAGCATTTCAGACCTTTTTGTTTTTGTTTTTTTTACATCATTTATATTTTTCCCCCTTTTTTTATAAGCAATATTTTTGAACACTGTTCTTGGGAGATTTTTATTTGTGTGGATGTGTTGTTTTGTTTCTCATTGGTTTGTAACAGCATGCATTGCACCTTCATATGTTTGGGAGAACACTGTCTTGTTCATGTTGTCTCTTTTGTTCCATGTCTAGCTAGTTGTTCCCTAACTTGGGTCTTGTGTACTGAATCAGATTCTTAGAAATACATGGTTTCTTGTACTGCCATACAATGATCTTTATTGAAATGGCAAAACACTGATTTTATTTTATTTTTTTTTTATTTTTGTGTGTTTTTATAACAGCCTCTGACTTTGCTGCCTTAATAGCATTTGGTGCAGTTTTATCTGCACTTAATTTTTTATACAACAATGTACTGCCTTGTAGATAAATAAAGTGTGTTCTTTTTTACTTAAAACTGCATGGCCTCCTAATCTTGTTTGTCTTCAGTTTTTTTGGCGGTGGTGTAAAAGGCAACAATCAAGCCAAGAAGGTTTTTCCCAGCACACTTAGATAAGCAAGGAATAGAGTTTTGCACACGATAGCCTCAAAATCCTCAATTCTCATTGATTGTTAAGGAAGTGGAAGGAACACAGCACAAAACAGTGAGTACTGAGCATGTTGTGGTCTCAGGGCACATCTCTATTGACACCAAAGTCCAGGTCAGCTTCAGTCAGTGGGAGACTCACTGCACCTTTTGTGCAAAACTGCCCTTATCCCACAATGCTGGCTAATTTGTTTTTTTCATCTAAGGACAATCAGGTCAGGAACTAACTGAATAAGAGAAAAATATTCTGGAGTTCTTATAACTGTAGAACAGGCTTTTTTCATGCTTGTCTTAAGAAAACAGAGGTGAAAATCTACTTTGAAACCCTGGTGCATTGTGCTGCACAGCAAATAATTGGACAGACCTACAAGAGCCTCACACAGCTGAAGTGCTGAGGGACTTTCAGCCCTAGGAAAGCTAGAGATAAAAGCAATTCCTGACAAAACAAACAAACAAATAAAAGACATCCTGTCAGAGAAAAAAAAAGAAAAAAAAAGGCATCTTATTGAGTAGCTTGAAAATAAATTGCTGAAATGTAAGCTGATGCAAGTACTTCGAAGTCATACTGATATTCATGACAGCAGACTTCAGCTCCATGATGAAAGAGCAGCTACGTATGTGCTGAGCCCCAAAGGTGCCTTACAGTCTTTTTTGCTCCTTATCCCGCACCTGCCTATTCCTCCCAGGCTGAAGCCACATGCTGTCCCTCAAACCACGCAGCGCACAGAAAAGGAGGAGCAGCAAGGGCCTTTTTCACCCTCTGCAGACGTCCCTGTTCGTGTGCTTTTGGCTTTCAGTGTGAGAAGGGACCAGTGCTTGCAGTAGCCCCCTCCAAGTTGTTTTGCGTGCTTCACCTCCATCTCTCCTGTGCGGTTCGGGCTCTCCAGCAGCGCCGGGGCCAGGGAGAGCCAGCCCCGGGGCAGTTTCTCGGTGGTTACCACGGGCAGGACCCCGGGGCCGGGCGTGGATTGCGGGGAAGGGGAAGTCTGCGGGAGCCCCTGCCTGTGCCAGAGCTGCCGCGCTCAGCCCGTGAAACGCTTGTGCAAGATGCGAGAGCCCCGCGGGGCTCGGTGGTGTGCAACGTGGAAGAGCGAAACGCCTGCCTTGAGGCATGCCACACAGCTTAGGCAACGTGTTACAGCTTTTAAAAAAGGAAAATAAAAGGAAAAAGAAACGCCGAGTTTACTACAGGAGTTCAAGGCAAAACTCCTGCCTTGTACGGCTCCGGTGGTGACTACACAGATCCTGGCTGGGTTTAAAGAGACTATTTTCCGAGCGCTGGAAACCATGGAAGCTCAACCTGCAGGTGCCCAGAAAAAGGGGTGGGGTTTTTTTCCCCTGCACCTTCAGTTGCTTTAAAATCCATTTTAAACATGTATAAGTATTACAATAATTGTCTTCTTGATGGGCACACAGAGCTAATACAGAGGAAAATGTTTGTTTTCCCCGTTTCTTGTTTCACTGAAAATGCGAATCACTCAGTAGATTCAGGCCAGTGTGCATATGTTTCTGCATGCATGTGGTGCCCAGCATGGGTGAAGGAAGAGGATTTCTTTGGATGCTAGACCCAGGAAACTGATTATTTTCCCTCCACCAACAGTGCCTACATTTCCTTTGCAGCAAAGTGCCACCTCCTACACATCTTTCTCACACAAAATATCTCCATGTGACCCTGCTCTTCTCACTGTCTGAAATACACATCTTTCAGAGGCCCAAGAAGAGTTTTACCTCTCTGACAAATTCCATCTTGAGCCGGTCAGACAAGAGCTCTCCTGGGACAGGTCCACGTAAATCGTCTTGGTGACAGCTACCTGACCTAGCTGTGGCCCTTTGCACAGGTGTATGGCCATCCTGGACCCATTTAAACCTAGAGTAACCTAGCAAAATGAAAGGAAAGCAGGTTCAGTCAAGTTCTTATTTAATGGAGAGTAGTTATTTGGCTCAAATTCCTATTAACCTTTTTATCCTCTGTAATTATAACTTAATAATGTTGTCAGTGGGAATTTTTTTGATTTCTGAAAAGAATTTAAATTATCATTTCAACATGTGCCACTAATTAAAAACAAAGAGGCAAAGGAGCCAGGGCAAAAAATAAAGAAAAGTACCGGAGTGTGAGGTGTTTCCCAGCTAATTCCCTGTCATTCTTCAGCCTTCTGTGCAAGGAATCCTGGGGGTTCAAATCACACAGGTCTGACCCATGTGACAGCTAGAAACCTAAACTGAAAAAGGGCCAGAGTTTGAATTGGCTTGGGAAAAATTAGAGCTTGAATGAAAGAGCCAGACTTTGTAGTTAGGAGCCAAAAAAAAAAAAAAACAAAAAAAAACGGTGAAGGTAAAGCAGAGAGCAAGCACAGCATTGAATATTCCATAGCATTCCATAGCATAGAGTGATCCTTCAAAAAAGCCAGAAGTTTTCTTTTCCTCTGTATTCATAATCTTGATTCTTATCTGTGCCAGCTAAGTCAGTGGCAATCAGCCCTCCCTCAAGGCCTCACAGGCAGGCACAGAGGCAAAGGATGCTTCTGTAACATTGTGATGGGAACATCATAACCATAACTTCCTCTTACTCCTGCCACATTTAATTGTATTTCTACTGCATTCCTGATCTGAGACAGGTGTGATAGCAAAGCACAGAACAAAATACTTATTCCTAGAAATCTCTTTAAAATGTGTTAGGGTTTGGGGATTTTGTTGGGTGTTGATTTGTTTTGTATTTAACAAGCTTGTTAAAAATATTTCAGTTTGGGAAAGAATGGTTTTGAGACATTGGTCTGCATTTTGCCTGTGTCCTTGTTTCCTAGCATGGCTGGAGTCAGTCATGAGAGCAGATGTTGCTCAGGAGTAATGGTGGAGTTCCGCCTGGGTGGCCAAGGAAAGACACTGGTCACATCTTTCAATCTCCAGTTTTAATTCAAAAGGAAGTCATGTTTCCTGACCAAATGCACTTGTTCCCTTTGTTTGCCTCTTTTCTTTGAACTTGACTTTGATGTCTCAGCAGTTTTCACTGAAGACCCTGCTACCAGCATAAACTTGTTTGTGACTTTTTTGCTCTCAGTGACTGATGGAGGTGAGATAATGAAGATAGACCATAGAGGTCCAAATTCTGCCCTCAGCTGTGTTTGCAAGTTGGCAGTGGTTAAACAGCTCATTGTTAAGGGCTGCAAAATATATTCACTCTGCTATTATTTTTCCATAAATTATTGGTGATTGGGTTGTTGAGTTTGGTTTTGTTTTTTTACAATCCCTCTTGATACATTACATTTCTAGAAGCATTTTTCCAATCCATTTGAGTATCAGAATAATTGCTGACTTTTAAATTGTTTTGTAAAGCAGCCTCCACTTTTCAGACTCCACAGAAGCACATTTACAGCCTAGCTCAATTCACAGCCAAAGAAATTTCATTTCATGGGGAAAACAACTTTTACCCCTAGATTCAATCACTATTAATCACCACAGCTCCAAGACGTGCTCTGTGCACACATCTGTCAGAGAAGCAGAGAAGACAAAGAAGAAAGTTTCAGGAAGCTCTCCCCAAACAAGTTTCTACACTAACCATAGAGACCACCTCTGCATCTCCCGGTTCCTGCCAGCCCAGCTGCAAGCCTGCCGTGGCCCTCCCGATACAGTCAGCCCCCAGAGAGCCTTGAAAGGGTGCCTGCAGGTGTGCTTTCCTGCCCACTGCCTCTCTCATGTTTCATTAAGTCTCTCATCAGTGTACATCAGCACAGAAGTTATCTGAAGGTGCAGGGAGGCTATCATTATTTCAGTGATGGGTTTTTGATATCTGTGTTCCTACCATCTCAAGGCAGAGACCTCTGAGGTGCTGGCTCAGCCTTCCTGTACAGATAAAGGTGCTGCTAGCCTGTGCTGCTGGCTGAGAAATGGAAATCTGCAAGAAGTTAGAGCTCCTACCTGCTCAGCCAAACCCTCTTGCACCAAAGAAATAAACTAAGAGACAGCTGTGGTTTGCTGTAGCCAAAGGCCTAAAATACCTTTCAGTGAAATAATTAAGAAAAGAGATGATACTTTTCTTTTCTGCTCTGCTCATACTGGCCATCCCCTCTGCACCCCTACACAGATCATCTCTGTTTCACCAAGGTGCACACCCCTGATGGGATTCAGGCCCAAACACTGCTGCAAAAGGATTGATAGAAGTCTCTGGTCTCCATAACAGCAATGAACCCAAGCTCATACTTGGCCAGGACTTAAGACATGGATCATTTCCCTGCCCAGGGCTGATGTGGTCCTGCCACTCCCACTCAGAAGAGGCCCCACACACTCACAATGGTTCTCTTGGTATCCCTAGGTTCAGGATCATCTTCATTGAAAAGCAAGCTCTGATTGCAGCTCAAGTAACATCCTCCAGTCAGGGAGGTACACAAAATGCCTTTCACTGGAGGTGATATGCTCCTGGCTGGAAGGTCCACCAGGAATAAGCAAGACAGGCCATGTTACACCCAGCTTTGGCACCCTCTCAGCAGCTTCCCACCTGCCTGGGAAGGGAATGGGTTTTCCTGCTGCCCCATGAAGGTCCCACAGTGGCAGTCCAGGAGCAGCAACTCACAGCTCCCCTCCTGAGCTATCACTGACACAGAAACAATCTTAATTTTCTTTAATCAAAGAGGTTAGAGTAATCCTTTTCTTGCCAACCTCTGATTTGTGGCCACATCCTTTAACAGAAACCCCATAACACATACAAATGCAGTTTGTACCGTGATAAGCTACAGAACCAATGTGACAGTCACTTCTCCATCACTGCTCCAAAATCCAGGTCTTTCTAGTACAAACATCCATTGCAGCCAGCTGCAGTAGCTACTCTTCAGATCTCAGAGCTAGACCAGTGTGATTAGGGAGGACTGAACCTGATAAACACTTGCACCATGACTTTGCAACAGAAATCATAAAAGCAGCAGGCATGATGATTAAAGTAAGATGCTGGATTCTTCCAGCAGTCCCCCCTCCTTTTTGTCACTACCAAGTTTTTCTGTGCTGTCTGTCTGGCATCCAAAAAACACTTATTATCCTACTCTCTGTCAGTTGAACTACAGAGCAATTTGGGTTTTATGTGACGGATTAAACAGAGTGAAGATTTATTTGATACCTTTGTGAGCCATCCTGTCTGTGATACAAGCTCTTCTTCTTTCCTCTTTAACATCCATAACTAACTTTTTCCAAAGGATTCCAATAACAGAAATCTGCTTTTGTCTAGAGCACAGGAACTTTTCCAGAAGGCTCAATATCCCAAAGGCAGCCAGGTACATTCTAGAAGACCATGCTGAGGGTGCTGTTGCTTCAGCCTTGCTCCTCCAAAGCAGGTTTCCACACCCTAATCCAACCTTTCCAGTAAAACCAGGCTCTGTGGAAGAAGCAGAACCAAACTGCTACATGTATAGGTTTTGACTGGCCAGATTTCACTTGACCAGACACACAGGCTGGCCAAGGACACCCTAGTTCTGGAGCAATGTTCAAGTGCTGCAGTGATGAGGATGTTTTGAAAAGTTGCATGTAGAATAACACAACCAAGTAACAGAGTGTGCTGCCCTTGCAGTTTCCAAGTCCTTGAATCTGCTGAGGAAGTTTGCATTCATAAGACACCTGCTGCAAGTCAGCAAAGGACTTCCCTGGGAGGTGATGATTTTCCCTTAGCTTCACTCATATTAAGTAAGTGCATGCAAATCTCTCTCTCTATCTATTTTATATATATATTGTGTATTATGTTAGAAATAAAGGAAGGATATTTTACTGACCAGGCCCAAATCCCAGCCAGCAATCTGAATCTATTATAGGCTGTGTATCATGTGCTTGCTTTATGGAGTCTCTTGCCCACCAGAACAAAAACTCACAAAGGACACAACTCAGACAAACATCAGACTCCGCACTCGGAAAAAGAGAAAACCATCCAAACAAGAGATTGCTGTGAGAACATCTTCTGTGATGAGAACTGAAACTGCAAGTCACTGGTTTTCATTGAAAGCAATGCAACCAAGAGTCTGAAATCAGTCATGTCCCCCAACTGATGAGTCGTCTGAAATCCGCCGCCTTCCAGATCACACAGATCCTGAGATTTCTCAACTTCCTCATTTGTGATCACAGATTTCTGTAGAAGGGTATTTTATGATTAAAATCAAATTAATAGTAATAATATTCATCATCATAAAGACGCCATGGAAAAAAAATCATACACAGAAGTTGGCTGATGTGTTTAGGGTTTTTTTTTCCCCCAATGAATAATGTGTTAATTTTTCAATTTATGCTGCAAATGTTTTAACACAAAACCTTTTATCTTAGAAGTAAGGTTGTCAGAGGTTGGTTCAGATACATTGGGGTTTAGAGTGAACTGGATTTAATTTCACAACCATATTTTAACCTAATTCTTCCATGCCTGCTGCAAGAGTTTCCAGCCAAGTCAATGGGAGTAATCATGTGAATAACACACGCAGGTTTCAGCCTGAAAATCTCTACCACCCTCATTTGTGGGTCAAGGTTGGTCTGCTTGGGGAAAAGCACAATGCAGTGCCAACAGTGAATGGCCTTTACATGGTCCATTTCCAAGAGATACAATGATACCACCAAACCACCAGGACTGTATGCACATAATGAAAAGTGACAATGCATTCATTTGTGAAGGATATAAGACAGCCATGGTAGTTAGGGCAACATTTGCATAATCACATTAACTTTAAGGACCTACTTTAAAATTGACCTAACAATGGCTGTCATTGTTTAAAGCCACAGCTGTCCATGCTGATCGGACAACATGCTTGGTCAACTTGTGTTGCAGCCATCTTCTTCAGGAGGACTTAGAAAGTTTGACTGAAAAAATCATAGGCTCCAGGACATCCTGTGAATGTCTGGCCTCCCACTGTGGTTCGAGTTTCAGAGAATCCACAGCTTTCAGGGCTGCACAACTGCTGCATTCTCATTGGGACTGGTGTAATCTATGACACAGCTTTATTTTTCAGAATTGTTCACCAAGGTTGTGTGAAAAAAGACACACCAATTAGTTATTGGCTGCTAAAAATATTGCAAAACATGAATAGTCTGAGACCTGATTATTTTAGGTTTGAACAAGTTACTGCTTAAGATTTTTTAAAAATCAAAACTTGTACTCCAGACATGACATTTCAGTCAGATGTTTCTTCTACACACAGGGAAGACTGAGCCATTTGCATCTTCATATGCCTTGCACAATCATCCCCCAACATAAAATTGCTGATATTCAGCCAAAAATGTACCTGGTGAATGTTCTTCAGTGGAAGAATGTTTACATACATTATCACCACATTTCAGGGTAATTGGTCATGTACATGGTTCTTATGAAAACCCAAACAAACTCTTCTTAGCTAAGATCCTTTTTTCTCTGATTTTAGAAAGGCGGCCTTGTCTACTTTGAAAAACATGTTTATTTTTAACTATTTTCAGGATTCTCAGACAATGGAGGTGGTACTGGACTAGAAGGAGGGAACTCAGAGTTTCAGTTACAGTGTGTCTTCTTTGAATAACACAAACCACAGGTAGGAGAATGACTAGAGCACACACTCTAGAATGGAAAACAAATAAAGAGAAATGTCGAAGAAAAAAAAGTTATAGCAAGAACAGTTCAGCTCTTTCTGAGAATGAGGTTGAGGAAAACTAGTTTTTCCTTGCCCTGGTAGGCCTAGTTAGCATAGCATGAGTCTGTGAACTTTAACTGACTTTTTGTTTGGCATTATATTTATATATATCATATTATATTATATTTTGCATATACTGTGATTAAAAACCCATTTAGGCTCCCCACTGTCATTTGGTCTCAAAACATATTAACCAGTTTAAATATTCTTATATTGGTTTCAATTAAGAAACTCTACAGGCTTTACGCTGTGAATCAGAGACTCAAAATTTTAGGCAGGAGTGTGACTCTTATTCCTATGAGGATTCATATAAACTTGACCAAGTCACACCCTCTGAGCATTTCATTGAGCTCAGGAGCTCAGCTCGGTTTGGCAGCTCCCCTCCTGGGCGGGACACGCCACCACTCTGGGGTAAGGGGCTGCCCTTGGCCATCTGCCTCCCTGCTCGGTGCCCTAGGGGCTGATGCAATGTCACACCGGTCTCAGCTGAGCTGCCTTGGTCCCTCCTGCTGCTCCCCACTGTGCCTGCTGCATGGGGAGGACGAGGTTACCCAGCACCAGTGAGGAGGGACGCAGAGTAAGGTGGGTGTGAAGGCAAGCTGGAAGCCATGGGAATTACTGGCTAGGAGCCAGATGGAAATATGTGCATGAGTGTGTGCACACACATAAATGTGACTGTGTAATTAAGATTAGTATTGTAATGAATATACAGAAAAGTGGGGAGTTAGGGGAGGGTGAATTAATTGCATGTCAAACCTCAGTTCTGGCTCCCCTAACTTTGAAGTACTGCACTCCCAAGCCTTAATGATCTTTTAATTTATACTTTAAATGATAACTTATACCTTTTGATTATTCAAAAGATGGGCAACATTTGACACCAATAGTTTACATTTAAGAAAAGTAATTTAAAAGATGCAAATGCCTTCACCAAACAGATATGCAGAATGCCCATCTGCATTAAGGTAAAGAGAACAAGCATATTAATATAGGCAAAGCTTCACTAACCACACTTATTTATATTTTAGGCACTTGTTCATCATGAAGATCAGCATTTATTCCTCCTATTCATATCTGATCTTATTAAGGCTACTGGAATAGTTCAATAGCATTACAAGAGAGCTGCAGCTAGAGCAAAGATGGGGATGAAATCTCTGAAACCCCTTCAGAAACACCTGTGCTGTTCCACCTCCTCCATACTGTTTCAGTACTTCAGAAACCTATGTATTTTGGGACTGAAAGAAACTACAGCTTCATATCATATTCAAAATACATCTTCTATCACTTAGACACACATACTGTTTCCACACGAAGGAAAGCCTCAGAGGTGAGTACTGTTAAAGAAAAAAAGTAATTAATGGTTTTGCACTACTGTCTTCTGACAGTCAAAACAAGCCTTTGGCTGGGAAAGTGACATGACACCTTCATTTGATTTTATTTTAGGATTCAAAAAGCTATGGCAGTCCCTTCATGTTAAGTCAATGTCAAGATTCATTATGTAATTTCTACTTTTGAAAATCAGCATTGTGGCATTCGTACATTCCTATGGATTTGGTTATTACTGTTGAGCACAGCTTTGCTGCAGTATGGTAACCAGGTATTTCATTACACCACAAGTCTTGTGTAAGTTTCTGCAGGGATCCAAGAATGAATGGTCACATTTCATTTTTCAGTGTGACAAGGATGACATTAGTAGCTTCAGGATTTCTGCCTAGAAAAAAATCTTAATATTTCATAGGGGAGACTAAAATGTGTAAAGCACAAAGGGCTGAACTAGGGAATCCATTAACGTACTCAGTAGGTGGAGTATCAAACCCCTCCTTATCATCAGACATGTCCAGTACCACCTACCTGCCAAGAACATTTCTGCTAACATTCACACTAAGAAACAAATGCCTTTAGATGCCATTCCAAGCCCATCCCACATACAAGCCCACTCAACATGAGCTAAACCCAAAGCTTTGCCAAGGGGAAGGATAACAGCAAAACAACATAGCATCCAACTCAGGTCTTCTCCACTAACTAGGCCCACCCAAAGTTTGTTCATTTGAAAAGGAAGAAAGAAGTTCTCTTCAGGAAATCACACTTGCCTTTCAGGCTCAGTCCATTTGAGGTAAAATCTTGCTCATTTGTTCAAGCAATGAGCATTCACTTTCCTGTTACCACTATTTGCTGACAGATTGGAGTATTTCAGGTTTCAGCTCCACCATTTTACACAGACTACAGCACTTATACTAACCATCTGCATTGGAGAACAATGGTGTCAAATATGAGCTCACAACGCCATAAAATTGCCCATTTACACATAGCACCTCTGGTAAAAAATGCAGATTCCAAACATAGCATTAAATTCATCCCCTGTAAGACAAAATTAACTATTACTAATTCATCTGGATGTAAAAGGAGGAATATGAATAAGATCGTAACTGCTTTATGTAACTCTCCCTACCATAGAGAAATAGTGAATCATTTATCTTAATGATGCCAATATTCTGCCAAACATAAGATAAAACTTCACAGATAGAAAGTTCAGAAACCCATTCAAGCACCAAGCAAATTCTCATCAGCTATCAGGAAAAGTAACTCATTTACTACAGAGTCAGACAAGGTTTACAAGGAGAGCAATATTTTTATTAGACTACCTGATACAGCTTCTTAGATCAATGGTTGAGCTAATGCAAAGATATTACAGACTTTGATTTTCTCTGCAGCAGAAAGTATAACCTCACTTGCACCCTTGGGCAATCACAGGTACGGGAGCATTCTCTAATTGCATGACACACGTGGGACAAAGTGTTGTCCCATGACTGCACATGGAAGAGGTGGTGCAAGACGAGCACTGGCAAGACCTCCTACGCAAAGTTAAGGGTGGCATTGACACCGCACGGCAGAGAAGCCAAACTGCACAGAGGCACAGGAGCACACTGTGCATGTACTAGAGCAGGTAAGATCCTCCATCCACCTATTATCCTGTTTTGCCTCGCACACACCACAGTTGGTGGTGCCTGTTGCTGTAGGGACAGGCGAGAACTATCTGCAAACTAAGTTAGTATTTTCTGCAGTGGTAGAGAAGAGGCAAAGACATTCTTTTTGGGGTACTGCATGCCCTGACATGTGAGATTTAGTAAATCTTTCTTAATACCAAGTGTTATTTTGTAGCCAGCTGCCCATGTTATACACACAAATATACACCGTTTAAAGATAGATCAGCATTACAAGGTTATAGGCAGCTCAAAAAAAAATTACACAAACCCAACCCAGCTACCTTCTCCAAAGTCCCCACACACTTCATTGCAATATGCATATGGGTTAATTTCAGCTGGTGTAACTCACTGATCTCCATTTAGCAACTTCTGGGGTTTTTCCTCTTTTTTTTTTAATGGTACTTTGGAGGCGTGGGCTTGTAGAGAAGTGATGTAAAACAACAACCCAAGAAAACAACCTAAATTAAGCATCTGTTCATATCACTGAAAAAAGAGGGGAAAAATCAGATGTCTTTTTCTTCTGATAGTATTTTCAAAACCCGCACAAACAGTGTGTAACTCTTTAACCTTTCCAATGGATATTTTGAGGTTTTCCCCCTGCCGAAAGCCCTTTCTTGGAGACTGTTATCCTGCAAGTCATTTACGTTCCACTCACATTTAAATATCTCAGCTCTTACTACTGCTCTTTACCTGTTGTTCATTTGGGTTCATTTCTACCACAGCACCAGTCAAAAACATCAAGGAGAGCCTGACTGTAAGACACAGTGTAGCACAACCCCAGAAAGGTCCTATTGTGTCAAGCAAAATTTGCTGCTAGGAGAATTATTTACTAGTAAAAAAATATAGATCTAGCACCTTCAAAGTGTCCATGTGTTTTCTGCTGCTCACAACAGGCAGTGAAGGCACCTTCACAGGCAGGTGGAACTACAAATTTTCATCATACAAGGGCATATTGTGACATAAATCTATGTCATAAATTTATGTCATATTATGACATAAATCTACACAGTTTCTGTGAGAACTTCTTTCATAGGCACACATCAAGACATATAGCCAGAGCTCCTAAGCAATCTTTTGCTTTTCTTTTGATTATTGGAGGAGCTGCAATAGCTCGAGCTGCAATAGCTCCTCTATCGAGGAACTGCAGTAGTGATATTGAAGGGTGTGTACTACACAGTGGTGGCTTCTTCCCTCAATTATGGTCAATCAGTTTGGGATTCCTTCCATGCTTTCACTGTCTCTTCCAAAAAAAAAAAAAAACCAAAAAAAACACACCCAAACAACCAAAAAAAGTGATGAGAAAGAAAGGAGGGAGGCAAAAAGAGAAAATTTTCTCAGCCTGTTTTTTTCACATGGAGTCCACGTGCAGCCTGCTTCCTGCTTTGCCATGTTCTGTGGCAATCACTTTGATCCCTGGGGAGGTGAGACGGAAGTTGGTCTTCACCATTTAATTTTTTTATAGATAGCAAAGTCCATCCTTCCACCTGCATCCAAAGCACTGAGGCAGCTGGCAGAACAAAGCAGGAGAGAAAAATAGTTGACCAGAATCTATCCGCAATTGCCAGCATACAGGTGCAGTCTTGTTTTTCATCTCTGTTGCAGCAGTCCCCAGTGACTGTCAATGTTTTACTGAGGCTATTTAACCCCTTTTTTGCCTAAAAAGGATTGAAGAAAAAAAAAAAAATCAGAAAAACCCCCAAAAGCTATTTGAACTAGAATGAAATTACATGAGTGGAGAAATGCACATCCAGTTCAGAGCTGTGCTACAAATAAAAAGGTTGCTATACAAGTAAAGAAACCCAGCAAATCTGTGGGGAAAATTTATATCTTTGGATTGCTGAGATAGCTCCAGGGTTAGCATGTTACTTCTAACACCTGAACAAGGTGGTAAAGATAAACTGAGAAATCACTCAAGAAGCACCGTCAAGAGTAAAGGAGCAATTGTTAAGCAAGGAATAGTAAAACTGAACAATAAACTTGGATAAGCACTGTAGACGGGAAGTCAGCAAATCTAAACAACTGAAATAAAAGATAAGACCTTGAGGGTAGATAAGAATTCCCAAAGCTGCAGTTTGGCTGAGCAGTCCACATTAAACATTCCTTCAGGTCCTCAAGGAGAAGTGGTGGTAAAGGGGCCTTATGAGGAAATTCAAGTGCAAAAGGCAGGACTGTTCCCTGCAATGTGGTGCCTCGTGCTCCTTCTCTGGCTGGTTGTTCGAGTCCTAAACTACAGGCTTCCACTACTACCCTGAGGAGATGATCCCATAAATCCAATGTTAAGATTTTTCCATTTACATGTAGCACAAGTTTTGCTTCTCATTTTCATCTCATTCCTCCTATTTATATCTCCTTCCATTAAAAAGAAAATGTCCATCGTTACCATTTGAGTATTATACATATTTGCCTCCTTTTCACTCTCTAGCTAAGCAGCTGTCATTAACAAGGGTGTATTTAGTTCTCTGACAGCCTCTGTGGAACCCACCCATCTGTGAAGGGTCCCTCCAGTCCTCCAGGACCAGGCTCACTGCAGTGGCTGCAGAGAGGAAAAGGTCCTTGTTTCTTGCTTCCATCATCTGATACCTCAAAATGCCCCCCTCAAAATGCACTGGGCTTTTTTTCCCTTCTCCAATCACATGCTAAGTGCAGGTCTAACCTCACTAGCAGTGCAGTTTCTTTCTTCACAGAAAGCTTATTTGGTCCAGGTTGCTTTTTCCCCCAGCATCAGTTTTTCCATAGCAACTTGAATTAGAACTAACTGTCCCTCTGATTTGTCACAAATTCTGACAGCTGCCTACCCGCCACTGGAAGCTGTGTAATGGCAGACAGAGAAGTCAAACACTCAGGTAACATCTAGGCTTGTTTTTACCTTCAGTCTTTGGTGCCTCAGCTTTCAGGGTGAAGAGTTTGGAAGGATGCTCTGCAGCTGCTCTTCAGCTGTGACAAAACCCAGACTTTGCTCTGCCAAAGCCTCTGTAGCTGTAAATAAGGCACTTTTGATAAACAGAGAATGCATAGGTCTGGGAGGAAAGAGGGGAAAATGGGGGACAAATGCTCAGTTGTGCTGGTACAGCAGGAGTTCAGGGCCAGTGTGAGAGCTACTGAGCCCTTCCTAATTCACCTCAAACAGGCCAGTTCAAAACATCTCACCAGCCTGGAGTTGGGGATTCTTGAGCTGCAGTCGCATTCCTGGCCCTCAGTGAATCAGCCCCCTCTGACCCTGAGGAACAGCGCCACGGAAAGCGATGCCTCCAGACCCAAGAGCTACGAGCCTGCCACGGGGCTGGAAGTGCTGGAAAGCTGGGCTGTGATGCAATCCTTTGGCAATCATCGGCTACGCTGCTGTAACACTTGCCTGGCCATGCCAGTTGTGCCTTCTACATCCCTTGCTTTGAAGAAGCCACTGCCTGCCATGTGCAGACTCAGTGAAAGGGAAAACATTTCCCATGCCAGGAGACTACAACAGCAAGTCTTGGATATTCTGTTTGCTGTAAAAATAGAGAACACTGCTTGGTGGTGGAGATGCCCAGTTTCTTCAGACCTCTCAGTTCCTCACACGGTTTTCTCAAAGTCTTACCTGAATCTTGCTCGCTGCATTTCAAGCCTATTCCTTCTTTTTCAATCAGCAAAATCATGGAGAATAGCTTGATGTTTTCCTCTTTGCAACAGTGTTAATAGTATTAACAGATTATTACCTTCTAATGAAATGGAATGGGATTTAGAAATATCAGCCATTAGGATCCTTCAGCTGAAAGGGAGCTGAAGTATAACAAAACCTGCTCTCTTAAGTGTAGTACTTCAGGATTTAACTGGATTCACACTGTTAAATGGAAATTCCACAGCAAATGAAATTCTAAGCTTGCAAAACAACCTCCTCCCATTTATAAATCGTATCACTTTGCATATATTTGAATGGTCAAACATCTATTTAGTCCCTGGAATTATTTGTTCTTTCATTAATGGAGACTAGATGAAAGCTGCAGATAACAGCTAACAGTGATTGAACATAAAGTAAAACCCTTTTTATTGTACAGGATCTGCAGCCTGAGCACCATGGCAATAATCTAATGATGCCAAAACTTGGATGCCCTTCAAATGCTCCAGAACAATAGGTGCTGCCAGCATGACCTACACGAGGCACCAGCAGCTGAGGAGCCAGACTTCCAAGTTGCACTTTAACTCTGCGGCCATGGCAGTGCAAGGGCAGTGTCCCAGGGACACCCTGGAAGGGCTGTGCCTGCACAGGGCTGGGCAAGGGGCCAGCACTGCTCAGCCCAGCCTCTTGGGGCTCTTTCTGGTTTAGACCCTCCGAAGTCCTGCTGCCAGAACTTGGGCAGAGGTAAATCGGAGTCCTCGTCAGGGTATTCCAGAGCAAGGAAGCCCAGCAGATCCCAGGGACTCCAGCAAGTCTTGCCCAGAAGTGAAGCTTAAAAACATCTCTGTTTGCAGAACTTCCACATTTTAAAGTTGACAGGGACTCAGTCTGGGTATGGGGTGTGAGATGAAAGTTGCCTCTAATGCTGCTCCAGCACTTTGGAGCCTTCTCAGGGACAAACGGGCAGCACACTGTGGACAATTAAATGCATTGATTATGTGCACTTGGCTGTGCATCAGCAACTCCTTTAGAAAAAATGTCCAGCTTCTGTCATTTGACACCAAAACCCAAATTATTTGAATGGCTGGTGGTATTATTCAATGTATGTGCCATAAAATCCACATGTACTCTATGTAGGATGAAACTAAAACAGTGGTGGAGAAAATACATTTTACTAGCAAGCAAAAAGTGATTTCTCAGACTAGCACTTGGAGTAGATTTGGTGCTTTCAGACAGTTTGTGGGAATGGTAAATGGTAGGGAAAATAACAAAACCAAAACTGGCAACATGGTGTAGTTAATTTCCTGACTATTTTTTTCCCTCCTGTCCACCAAATAAATGCATTCACAGACTACCTAATTTCCTGAACAGAAATTTTGTTAATTCTCAGTTGTGGAGAAAGAGTCCCCCATGAAGCAAAAATGTGAGAACATTACAAACCATTCACCAACTGAAATCACAAAAGAAGAGAAATGGACAGGGAAAAGGCCAAGTTCTTCAACAGTGAGACATCTCCAGTCGTACCACAGTATTTATTTTAGTTTAAATACATGGCTCAGTGAATTAATGAAATGTAGAGGTCAGGACCCACCAGAAATATCATCCTCTACCTGCTGTCATGATATAAGTCTGCATATTTTTCAAAAGCCTAAATGGTCAGATTTTTTTTTAGTCCTGTTTCAAACTTCCACTCCTTAATGAGAGAGTGCTTACAATTGAGATAAATACTGGATTTGCAGCATGACCCCCTCTATATATCGATGGACAAGACATTATTATTTCATGTCATGTAAAATAAGCAGGCTCTCCTCAACTACTTTTTAATACATTTCTGTTTTGTTATCAAATCGAGACACCATCATATGTGCCGGGCAGGCATTCTTGTTTGTAGAGGACAGAAACTTGGGGCCTCTCCTTGCCAGCTTATCCAGCACTTATCTTTTCTCTCTGTTTTGATGGTAAATATAACTTTTGAATGCAAGAAACCTGAGGGGAGAAGTAACCTCTCTTTCCTTGCCATGGAACATACTTCAAGTTTTTCTGGCCAGACTCCCATCCCAGATTTTTAGAGCTCCAGTGGAGCTTGCTTTACTATTATAGCTGCCAGCAAAGTGTATTGTAATAAGTTATAGTGTCCAACTATAGCTGAGTAATCCACCTTTACAAACAAAGTACTTTTCCAGAGTTTTTTCTTCTCATGCCTGATAGTGCCAGCCCCAAAACCAAAATAATCAAAATTGCCTTTCCAAGCCATAAGACTGAGAAATGAATTTACAGAAGTACTTAAAAAAAAAAAAAATCCCCAAACCTTCAAAACTTAGTCCCACCATAAACAGAGACTACCTTTCAACTACTGACTCATAGGTCTGTGACAGCTAAACTTTTAAGATTCTGCTTGAGGACTGGACATTGTCAAGACAGTCTTACACAGATTAACTCACTCTCAGGCTGTCCATGAGAGAAATATTAGCATCTTCAGCTAAAGACAGGGAAATTGAGGTGGAGGTTCAATTTACCCAAGGTCATGCCATAAATCACTGGAGAAGCACAATTAAAACTGAATAGCCACGGGCTCACAAGTTCTGGAGAAAGATTCAGGGTCAGGATTTTTGCTCCAGCTACAGATTTATGACAGAGGAGATAATGAATAAAACATTTTCACTGCAATTTTCTTCTCAAAGAATGGTTGTTATGCATCAACACTGATCTAAGTGAGTCTTACAGATGCTATTCTAGAGGAGGAAAAAGGCAACTAATAATAGTAGACATAACAAAGAGAAAGAAAGGAAATATATGATCATATAATTTAAATGGACCCAGAAATATTTTTTTCTCCATCACACTGCTGTAAGATAAAACTAAACTTTTCCAAGAGAGAGAAAAAAAAAATAGACAAGCTTTGCAATGAAATCACATGGGCATAGATTGTACTGAGCAGAGCCACCTCACTTCTTGCTTTCTGTAAAAACCTTAAGGATCCCTATTATGTCTCCCAATCCTTACCTCTTCTACACTAACAATTCCAATCCCTTGCACATTTTCCATAGGTTTCTAAATCTCTTGTCATGCCCACTGGTGTTCCCTGAACCATATTCAGTGTGTCTGCCAGCTCCAGTATGCAGTGCCCAAAACTAAAGCAAAGTATTCCTGCTGAAGCTTCACCAGTATAACATGGAAAGAAGTAATAATCTTCCAATCTTACACACTTCACCTCTGCTGATATCACTCAAGTGACCCTTTTTTTCCAAACAGACATAGTGCATTGATGATTTGCTTAGTTTGCCTTTGAACCTGTCACCTTTTACATTTTTCTGCAATGACACTGAAAAGCCACTTTATTTTTTTGTCTTTGGTTCCTTTTTCCTCTAGCACAAATCTTATTGGTTCCTATTTTACTGATTTGCATCATTATTTCCATTTTCCAACATAATTTTTAATTCTGATCATGTCCTACAAAACAGCCTGCAAACTCCTGGTGTCACGCACACATTTTATAAATACAACTACATCATCCAGCTCATTAATGGAAATAGTGAATAGAAGTGACAGAGAACTGACCTCAAGGACCTCACTTGCAATATCTCCTCAGTATGATAACTAAATTTGGATAACTCTTTTTTGAATGCAGCTTTTCTTTTTCAATTAGTTATGCATCAACTCCTTGTGATAGCTCTCCATATTTCCCCTCCTTTGGCAATAAAAAACATTGCACAAGATAGTATCAAAAATCTTACTGAAATCAAAAGTCATGTCACTTATTATGCACTTTTATTCACTTAGACTAGTTTTACTGCCAAACAAGTGAGTTCATTTTGAATATCCAACATTAGTATTTTTCATAGAAAGATTTTCCCCAAAATGGTCTTTAAATAAGCACAGAACTCCTTTGTGAAAAACTGTCAACATTTTCAATATTTTCTATGACAACATAATTCTACTCTTTTCAAAATTTGTAAAATCACTGCTGGTATTTTTTAGTAAATACTGACAAAATAGATCTAATGATTTAGGTCATTGAGTATTTAGACACTAGTTTCAGATTGAAGTTAACTAATCTGATTTCAGTTGAAACTCAAAAAGCCAGCTGTAAATTAAACTCAGCAAAGTGGAAACAAATAATCATTTCAACATCTTTTGACATGGCGTTTTCTTGGTTTTCAGACAGCACTAAGAACCCGGACCACAACTTTAAATTTAAATTTCCAAAGCACTTCCAAATGCTTTTCTTCCTAGAGCAAATACTTTAGCATCTTAGGACAGAAGAAGCAAAAACTTTTTCTACTCACACCTTTCTAGTAAAAAAAAAGTTGTAATGATAGCGGCAAACCAGCAGCCAACCTGCCTACACAAAAAAGCCTTCAAAAGGGCCGACGTAAAACAAGGCAGCTCTACCAATATTTGCACAGATTTTTCCAGGAGTGAGTAAGTTCTTTGAGCTCCAGGAGGCAGGAGTGCCTGAAGAAGTGAGTCACCCCGGGGATGGACGGCAGGGTGTCCGTCAGAGAGATAAGCGGTGCTTGGTGCCTGGGCAGCTGGCATGCTGCCACCCAGCCCATTTCTCCATTTCAGCTGGAGTCTTACACGGGAGGCAGGAGGCCAGCAGGGAACTGAGGGCAGCTGGGAGGGAGAATGGGAGAAGCACCACAAATTGCATGTCCTTCCAGGAGGCCCTAATCCCGTGTGACATGTGCCACTGCTTACAAATCTGGGTAGAGCCAGGCCTGTTTTCCACACTGCTGCACTGTGCAGAGACTGCCAGTGGCCTGCTCAAGCACTTCTCTGCTGCTATTGCACGGATTCAAATGGCAGTAAATTCTGTTTTCCTCTCTCTGGCTGAGTTCTTATTCAATTTACAGGATTCAGTCTGACCCTGTAAGATGTGCTCATGACAAGAAACTCCAATTCACACTGGAACTCTGCAAGTGAGCTTAACCAGCATTCAGCTACAGGCACAAACATGTGCATCTTCAATTCCCATCTTCAATGGTCCATTGTTGGGTCCTCAGAAAGCAAGTATCTAAATTCAGCTAATTATAGGTCTAGGAAAATATGGCAACACTCTGGAAAAACATACCAACTGTTCAAATGAGTTAGGAATAGATTTCTTCAATTATATAAATTTCCAATATGTTTTACCACACATTCAAAACAAACAAATAAAAAAACCCCCAAAACCATAAAAAAAAAGGTTAAAAGATAACCCAAAACATTCACAGATGTTACAGCACCGATCTTAGTGTGGGAAACTCGTGGAGTTTAAATGACTCAATGAGGCAACCTCAGCCTACAAAAAGACCAGACCTTAACAGTGTTTGACCAATGTCAGGTCCAATGTGCTGAACTAGTCACTCTTTCCTCTCCTTGCAAAACATGTCTTTAGAAAAAGCAACCTGAGCTAAATATTAGCTTCTTCACCTTTGGTGTCAAGCCTTGTATGTACATTTAGGCTAGAAGACATTTGAGTCTTACAGCTTTCTTCTCCTAGTTATCATGCATGGCTCTGGAGAAATTTTTGTTGACAGTGATGTTGGTAATGGCAGTCAGCATTACTTGTCCTGTATCACCTTCCGTTTCACTGACATAAAAAACAATCAATGCTAAGCATTGTTAAAAGTATTAACTCCCCCGATGAAGCAAACGGAACCAAGCTGTTGCTGGATGATAGCACAAACCATCAGGAAATTGTATCTTTGACCACGTCTACACAGGTCTCTTCCTCCAACAGAGAACCTGACCAACAATCAGAACCTCAAAATTATCAGACAATTTTTTTCCTTGTGAATTCAGCTACTCAGGGATCTAACTGGAGGCAGCCAAGTCTCTAACTCTTGTCCCACAAACCTGATGTCAAAACCACTGCCTCAGTCTCAGCAAGAGCCAGGTGCCCAAGTTCCCAAACATGACTTGAAAACCCATAGTATTGTGTTGACAAAGAGTACAAAGGGTAAAATGCCAGAGACACTGAAATCAAAGAGCTGCTATTGAGGCCTTTTTCCGCTTTCAGAGAAAATCTATCTCTGACTGAAAGAGCAAGAAAGAACTGTAGCTACCACTTCAACTGAGTGTGAGGAATAGGGCTGTCTAGAGCTTCCAACCTTCTTCCCAGTGCTGGCTTGGTGACTGGCACTCATCCCTGGGGAGCAGGAAGCCCGAGCCCTGGCCCTGCTCAGTATGAGCCCCTAGGGAGGGTGCCCTGGGCGCCCCTACTCTGAGGAGTGAAGGTGCTCTTGCTGACCCTAAGGGCAGCCCTTCTCCTTCTCATCCAAACCATTGGATACAGGCAACAAATTAGGAGCTTAGGGGTCTAAACTGGGAGTCCTGTTCTGGGATGTTTCCCATGGAGAATAGGGCCTGCAAGGTCCAATGAAGCTGTACCCTTGGGAAGCGAGCCAGTGCAGGGCCATGTGTTGCTCCACACCTTCTGTGTGCCTGCGCACACCCACGGTGCATCAGCAAGGAAAGCCACCCCAGGATGTTCACGGCTCTGTCACTCTGTCTTAGTAAACAGAAGAGCCACTCTCAGTCACCCTCCATTGCAACCTGGACCTGCTCAGCTCTGCTTGTGCTGTTGCTTAAGGAGGAGGGATGTCACGAGCCCTTGACCACAATGAAGAGCACATTTACTGCCCCTTCTGCCCTTTCCCTGATGTCACTTTTTTATTATGACATTATACCAAACCACAATGGGGATTAACCACCCCCGTATAAGCTTATTATAGGCTTATGCAGACTGCTAGAGCTTGGCTTTGGATGGCACTTGTTTTAATGAGCCTCAGGCTGATGTCACTATTACACCCATGATTGTATATCCCCATCAAGCGCCAAAATGAACGTGGAACATAACATGAAGTTGCTGTATACAGTGTCTATACAAAGGTGTCAAAATCCTGATGATATACCCTGAAAAAAACAAGTGGGCTGATGATGCAATGGCAAAATAAAAACGTTGAGGTGAAACTAAGGGAATAATTATGGCCCATAAAAAACCAGCACTGCCAAGTGACTAACACTTGGTGACGTTAACTACTTGCATGTACTCTGCACGGCTCACCTGCAGCAATGGGTATGCAAAGGCTTAACTTATGCACATTAAAACACACAGTGCAAGCAAAGGAGCAAACCAGCCTCTTCTACTTATCAAAAATTCGGGAGGGAAGAAAGAGTATTTTCTTCAAATTATACAGTTGCACAGTGGTGAATTAGCTATGTTTAGCTGTGGATTAATGGCAGGATGTTCAACACTGAAGATAACCCCCAGAAAAAGATGAAATTCAGTGTTTATTTTACCTGAGAGCTGAGGCAATGAACTTAGGATAAGCAGCTGAGTGCAAAGACAACCTGTTCTACTTACCTCTGTAAGAACTAGAGACATTACAAAACTGATTTGTAAGAAATCTGTACTAATTCTCTTTGCAATGTACAGACAATTTCATTGGAACCCTTTCACTATTATTTAACAAAACCAAGAGTCTTAAACACGGGCAAAAAATTAAATATGGAATGACCAAGAAGAAAGTTAAATCAGCACTGAGTGTTTCAGCTCCACTTATTAACTTAATCACCAAAAGACACGGCTAGGCCTGCGCTAACTCACAAAATGTGTGAAAAGAGGTTCCTCGGCCGAACGTGTCCACAGAACTTTATTAACTCTCCTTCTGATCCCAGAACAGTAGGACCTAAGCCAATATATTCTGCAACCATTTCCTTCCCAGCTAGTGCAGGCAGAGGTACTGACTCTGCCACGTGCACTCCAGGATGCTGGTGAATGTGAGTCTGGTGAAAAATTTCTACATAACAGAGAAATAATGGTAATACTGGGCCACCTTTTTTTCTTTTTCCTTTAATTCCTGCCTTTTATGTGACTACAGAGTTTTCAAACAGCTATATCATAACAGTCTGTCGCAAGCGTATTGGGTGTTTCAGTTTGCCAGACCTGTCATAATAAATTAATTACAGGATGTTGCAGAAGTGGCTGAGTTCCAGCAGCATCTTGCACAGTTTAATATAGACCTATTTCCCCATTTCGATGTATTTGTGGTTAGATAAATCCTCAGAAAATTTACAGCTGCTACACACTAGTTTATTATGCTCCCTGCCTTTGCAGACAATATAAATGCAACAAAAAATTGAAGTCTGCTCAGAGCATAGATTTTACTGATATTGCTTTACCGGTGTGGAAACATTTTTTCTGCTAGAAGTGGCATCTGCAGTTTTTGCTGATTGTTTGCATTTGAGCATTACACAGGACTTGTAAACTTACTTGTCACAGCCAAACATAATGAAAATTCGTTTGGCTTGACAAAGTCCTCACAAACAATCAGGTGGATGAAGTTTTATATGAAATGCAGAGCTGATATCTCCATCTATGACTGACTGCAAGAGAGAAAATGTTTTCCCAGCCTTTAAAGTTATTATACACTAATTGCAGCCAAGATGATGTGGCGCAAAGCCTGTTCCTTGCTGATTTGGCTGGAGCTTTGAGCATAGGGGCTGATCTACTCTGAGCAGCTTGCAGGACTGGGACTCTACATAAACATCTCAGTGCTGGTAAACAAACCCTTCTGAAAGGGAGGCAGCAAGCAACCTGCATACAACAGATGAACAAAAGACAAAAGTCTTGTCAAAACCACTGTGAGCAGAACACATCTACACATAAGAAAGGGATCATATGACATTAAATGTTTGAATGAGCAATTTGATTCTTAAGTTCCAATCTCTGCTGCAGCTGTTTTGCATCAGACAACGAGGCTGGAGAGGACTGAATCAAGGCAGAGGTGCCTATTGCAACAATCAGCTATAAAGGTGCCTCCTGAAAACCTGTACCAAAAATCAGAAAATGAAAGCTTTATCTCTCCTAACAGCTCTGCAAGTCATAGACTACGTGGAACTTTGTAGGCTGTAGCTCAGAGTTCGAACACCAGAGAACTTAAGAGTTACTGGAGAGACACATAATGTTGTTCATGGGCTCTAAGAGTTCATCCACTGAGTTTCTGTAAATGGCACAAAACAAATGTTTTAAAAAGTGAAGTGGTTAAATATCTGAATTTCTAAAGTCTAAAAAACATGACTGAAGCAACCAAAGCTCTGCTATAACACACCTACACACCATCTTCTGTTCCTTCTTCTTAAGTTCCAATTTCTAATCGCCACATTTTTGCAAGTCTCCCCCCAGCAGCAGTTTTTTTCTCAAGTTACTTATTTCCCTCTCTCAGACCTCCTCTTGTTTCTATTCCCTACATGCAGCAGTTTTGTTCCTAAAGCATGTATGCTAAACTCCAAGCAATAAACTCCCTTGCACCAACACAGCATATTTTTACAAATCCTGGTATACCTCTGTAAGATAATATGTTTGAAATATTCTGTATGGACATTGGACAGAATGCTACGGAAAAAACCCTGGAGTACCAACCTTTACATGAATCTTCCTGGCCTCCCACTACTAGTCAGAAAACACTTCTATCCCCTCCCAATTTCCACATCCATAAAATAGGTTGCACTGCATACATACTAATTTCATATGTGCTGGAAAAGGATCATTAAAAAACCCCAGCACTCTCTGTGTTTACCAAACAAGTGTTTTTGCTCTAGTCTGTTCCCGCCTTAAATGAAGTATTTCCTATTCACCTGAGTAATTAGAGCAGAAGGATGTAGTGAATGAAGTGCCTCATTATCAAGTTTGCATCCACGGTCCCTGCAGAATGACTACCATGCCGGCTATTTTTCATAGCTGTCTGCTTTTGCTTGTAATGGGCCATTGTTAACCCTAAATGATCCTGACATTCAATTCTCCGTCAGACAATTGCGTCCAGCCGGCAGATTTAGTTCACTAGTCAACAGAGACTTTCGGTTGTCATGTTCCTCTGTGTTCTCATTAGCCCTTGTTTGACTGTGATCCATCCCCTACTGCCTCCTGAATTAAGTGATGCTACAAATACACTTATTATGTTTTATGATGTCTGTTCCTCAAGTTTTATTTTAAGGAAAAAACTAAATGCAATACAATGGCTACTGGGAAACACAGGAAAAACACGGGCATACATTTTCATCTGCGTTGCTGGTTTACACACAGTTCTCGATACCTCTGCCCTATCATAAAAACACAATAGCAACTCTATGGTGTAACCACACACACAAAACCTACAAACACCAGAACAGTGAAAGACCCACGATGCTGCTATCGTCAGGCAGCTATAAATATCTAATATTCACACTTTTAAAAGCAACATTTTATCTGGTTTGTTCCAGCAATGAACAAATGTGTCACCCTCTAAGGAGTCTCACAGAGACTTTTATAACTCTTGCATTTTAATTCACGCATCATGGCTCAGAGAGCAATTTTGCAGGACAGTCGTAATGCTTAATCTAATAAAAAAGGAAAATTTTCAGTAGGCAATCTGAATCCTTCTGGAATTCTTTTCTCCCACTAAAATTTAAGTCCTCTAAGTACCTAGGCAATATTCAGCAAATGTACATGATAGTCACTGTAACATGATTTTAGAAAATGCACAGATTGCATTAACACAGAAATAGGAATCATTATATAAAGTTCTTAATTTAAAAACTTCTTTTTAAAACATTACACTAATCTAAAGTGTTGAAAAGTTTTATCCTTTTTTTTTGTAAGTTTGAAATTCCAACAGCAACGTCCAAAGAATAAAGACTTTACTAATACCAAAAAGCACTTCTTCTGAGAATGAAATGTATCACACATATTTCTGAACAAAAGGTAAAAACTGTCTTTGCCATTGTGCCATGCTCATAATTTGTTAAAGAGATTTTAGGGTGAAGGCTCTAATTTTAATACTGAAGGACCACAGACTTTTTAAAATTTCAGGTATTTTTGTTCCTTTTCTGTTAAATGAATGCAGAAAACTAGCACCACAGTGACACAGTATAAAGGAAAAGAAGTCTCTAACCAACAGTGTGGTAGGGAAGAAAAAAAAAATTACTGATGCAAAACAAAAGCTATTGCAATTACAAGAAAACATTATGAAAAGTTTATTTTCAACTCCTGCATTTTCATGTTTGGCTCTTATCTGATTCCTTCTGCTTAATTGTTATTTGGAACTGTGCCTTGGAAGACACTACTGCTGCCTCTCCTCTCAATTTGGAAAGTGTGGCAAAGCAGCTCTATTCAGCTTCAGAGCAGTGAACATAATTGGAGCCCTAGTTCGCAAGCATGAAAGGAGGTGCTGTGCCTTTGATTAGAACTTCCATCTCTCTGTGGTGTTTATCTGAAGTGTTATTTCTGTCTTCAGTGTCGACAATGGCAAATTAACATTTTACAATGCTTTCCAATGAGCTCTCAGATCTTGGCTACTGCTCAGCTCTCCCTGACGTGGAGCCTGATGTCATGCTCTGCCCTTGTTTTAAACGTGACCCAGGACATTTTAAGAAATGTAAGATGTTGAGATTTTTCCCCTTTATAAAATCTCCAAATGCTCATGTCACACAGGATGAGCTGAAACACACTGCAGGGACATAAGAGGTGGGGAGCCTTGACAGAATCAGGCAGCCCCAGGACCGAGGTAATTTTACTCCACCAATGACTGGGGAAGGAGACATTACTAAGTTTCCAGTACACATATGCAAGCCCCATTTAGGGCAGGACTCCACACACACACTCTAGGCAGAGTAAAGTTAGGACTGTTGGCAAATAACAGCTACCAGTGGGGCAAAAAAAGAGGAATTGCTGCTGTAATTTACTTGAAAGAAAGTGGTTTACAGATTTTTCTGGCTTCAAAACATGTGAAAGGAAGATACTACAATATACAGCAGCAACTAGTCCTCTGCATCTGGGTGCATTTCACACATCAGTGCCCAGCATTGTTATTTTCACTTCTTTTTTTAATGGAATCAAGCGCCCTGTCTACTAAATAAGGGTTTTCTAATTTTATGTTATTTATTGCTTCAGAGAGGGAGGAGAAAGAATTTCCTAGCAGAGTAAAAATAAACTGGACATCATCAGCCAGAAAAAATACCAACACTAACTGGTAGAAAGTGTTTTGTTTAATATAAAATATAAATTATTTAACACCATAGATAATTAGTGAAGTCATTAGCAAAAGTTCACAAAATAATACTCAAGTAAAAAAATAGATTACTGACGCTTACAAGTGAATAAGGACTACTACAAGTAAAACAAACAGCATAGTTGAATATGAAATATTTCATTCAGACAAAAGAAAGTATATTTGGCAAGACTGCTGCCAAAGTAGCCAGGAACTCTGACAAAACTGCAATGAATCTTTACTATGTGCAGCACATCTCATCTGAAAAATACAACTGCCTGGAATTTGCAACACTAATTTATTTTGATAAGAACAAGTAGTCCTACTGAAGACAGTATAATTGCATAGGTAGTTACTCCACAATTCCCTTCTGAGCTGCAAAATGCAGTCCAAACAGATATTTGATGTCAGGAAAATATTTTTTGAAAGCTTGTGTTTTCAGGTACACCTTAATGTCAGCATTCCTTTGGTATTTTACCATTCTGAATACTCTTGTATTTTGCTTACAGCACACTTTAAAATACTAATTTAATAAATTACGTAGTGCTTGGACTTGTTTTGCTCTAGATCACACTTTTTCACTTGATTTTTTGCTCCCAATGGATTGATCAACAGCCTGCATAAATGCCTAAGTGACAGTTTAATCGGACATCAAATTAAGAAACATTGTATTTGACAGTTTCAGTTATTTTCCAGAGCAGTAAGGAGATGAACCTCCAGGTTCTGTTGATTTCAAGGAACCCACGGCAAAAATCATCCAAAAGAGGTTTGCACCATTGATAAGTCACAACTGGTACCATTTTGCATATTTAAGTATTTTAATTTATTTGCTTGTTGTTAATCCTAGAAGAGAGATCATAATTGCAGCCTTCAATGTGTGTAATGAATGTTGCCCCAGTATTCAGAAGTAAATTATGCCTCTGTGTCATGGCATTCGGGCTCAAAGGCAATATTTGTCCTTCCATTTGTGCTTAAGTTTGAGCCTCTCGCTGCCTTTTTCTTCCTCTTCTTCAATTCCACCCCACGGGATGTAGGTTCGTTTTCAACACCATTAGTTGTAACTGATGACAGAGGAGTATCGACACTCATTAAGTTGTGCTGATTTTCTCTCTCATTCCTTTGTATCCTTTTCTTCTTTTTCTTTGTACCTCTAGAGGAAGGTGGATATAAAAAGAGTAAAAGAAACACAAAGTTAGCCCAAATTTAGAGCTTTTTCCACCTACAGCTGATGTGTTAGAGCAATTGTCTGCCTGTCCTCTTGAGCACAATGCTGAAACAACTACAAAAACTACTGTTCCACAGCAGAACAAAGACAGAAAAACCATGAAGACAAAATATGAGACCACTCCACTAGTCTACTTTTTATCATAGCATTACTTTGAAAAGAACTGCTCATGATCTTAAAAATCAGCTCGTCTTGATCAAGAGACAACAGATGTAATTAAAAAATACAAATTACCAGTCTTCCTCCTCTCATAAAAGCACTTGTTTTTGTTTGTTTTTTTTTTTCACTTTCCTAAGCTCAGACACCAAAATACTTACAATTTAGGAGAGATTCCTGGTTTATTTATGCAACAAAAATAAGGCATGCAGACAAAGTGCATAAGATTAGTTTTTCCATTTTAATTTACCTTAAGGAGGACAGAGTGAGAAATCACTTTAATGTCTATTTATGCTTATCAGCCTTCATACAGTGTAAGAAGGATCAGTCAAGCTCCTGTATCCCAGCTGATGCCTCTAAATGGTCTTGCACATGATGGCAGGGATTATACAGATGTTACACCAGTTCTACCATGAATTCCCACTCTTGGCAGAAGTTGTAACTCTATTTAACTATAAATACATAACAATACTTTGACTCTAACCTTCCAAAGGATGGTATTGTCTTTGTTCAAAATTTGTATTGTGCCTAGCACAAAAGGGTCTTGGTTTATGACCTGAACTGTTTAATGCTGCTGAAACACATTGGCAAATGGATGAATCAAGACTGAAGGATGTAACGTGTGTCTTTTTCACAAAAATGGTGTTACAAGTGCTGCACTGTTGATGATACTGTTCTAAGGTAATCAGATTTTATACATGAAAACATTTACACATCAGCCTTACTAATGAACTGATGAATATCTGCCTGTAGCTGGATCTTTTTTTAAAGCTAAACTGTATGTGGATTGCTGCAGCTCTAGTTCTTACTGGAACATCCTAAGGAAAAGGTTTGGGAGCCTAAGACCCTCTGTGCTAGGATTCCTAAAACAATTTGAGGAGTACTGCTCCATGAGGAAATTAGGGTACAAAGTCATAATTATTCAGTTATAAGTACCAATGTACCAAACCCAGTGTTCAGCTGGGTCTCGTGTAAATTTATGCAGAGCACTACCTAGTGCAGCTCAAGAAAACCATGCAATGGGAACGTACCTAAGGACATATTGGCTGTGCTGATAAGCAGCAGATAATCATTAATATTCAAAGAGTAAGGTTACTATGCTATTTCTAATATAATGCTACTCTAATTGTGAGAACCAGTTTACATCTTTTTATTATCTGAACATCAGATGTGATAATGTATCAAAACTCAGATAAAAATCACCTAGCATCATTTCTCTGTATTTTCTAGAGTCTGCAAAAGACTGCAGTCAACTGCTTGGCTAAGGTACAAGTCTACTACCCTCTTGTATAAAAATTATTTTCCTATTGCAAAGCCATATTTTCCACCAGAAATTCTCAAGAAATAGCCATTTCATAAGGACTTGCCATTCATATTCTTTTACAGCAGGTATTGTGTCTGTAGTGAACAATATTGTTCTAATAAGCAAACCAGCAATCATTCATTTGGCTTAGCAAGCAGTGCAGGTGTTGTTTCTCTCCTCCATACTGAAAGTGTGTATTGGCAACCACTTGATTCTTAGGAATTGTGCAGTAAATAAACTTCATATTACGTACATCAATGTGGCGTGAATATTAAGTATATTTTCACAGAATACAGGAAAATAACAGCATGTTTTAGGTGGAGCAACTACTTAAATACAGACTGGACTGGATTTCAAGTCATGTCAATAATGCTGTTACATGCTGAAATAACAAACCTTTTCCAGTTAAGATGGCAACACTCTCATGTATGTAAATTTTTATGGCTATTTCAAGACACATTGACTGCAGTGAGCAAGAAAATTAGAGTCCTGGCAGGTTATGTTTTTCGTAACAGTAAAGTGAGAGTTTTCATGAAAAATATGCAGCCCTGTTTCTGGGCTGTTTTATTATCTGATGTGTGCTCTATAAACACCTATAAACAGAAATACTGACAGTTTTTCAAACTAGTGGCATCAGCAGTGTCAGAGGATTCTTTTCGAGCTCTCAAAATAAGGCAACAGCTTGTAATCTTTTCTGAAAAATAAACTGGTACATGTGGTCACTGCTATGACATTGAGCATGCATGAATTCAGACTGGAATCTCCATGATGCTCCTGCTCCCTACAGTTCAGGGTGAGGGAGCACATTCCAGTGACTCAAGCATGTAGAGGTCTTCTCTCACCTTTCTGAAATGTAACTGAAGTGATTTTTTGGGCTCTGTTCCTTCAGTGTGACATCTTCTCAGGATAGCCCTAATTTCCATTAAAATGAACATTTCTTTTTAACATGACTCAAAATTCTTGAATTTCCTTAAAACTTTTTGTGATTCCACATTTTAAACCTGTGGTGCCACATTTTTCAGTGGATGCCCTGGAAAGGCCACTCAAAATAATTGTTTCCTGAAGTCCTACCAATGGAGTTGAGTCATCCCAAATTTTTGATACTGACTTCTAACAGACAGTGTCAACCGTCACAGTAACTGTGCTTTTAAGGCATTTCCTTCCTTAATGTATATATTACTAGAATAGTCGTGTCCAAAATTTAACACTGAATTCTGGAAATGTGTAGCTGTACAGCCCACTCCTCATCACAGTTGAGGGTTAAACTTTCTACTCACAATTTATTTTCAAATCTAGATACAGCTAGAGATACAAAATTCATATTTAAAGGCAGGTTAAAATGAGGTATGTATCTGCATCTACAGCATAATATATAGATTATTTATATGAGGAGGGAACCAGTCTGGAAAATGAACAGTGAAATAACTTTGCTTAGGTGACAGATACAATGGCAAACACAAGAAATATTTTCAGGTATCAATTTTTGAAGCAAAAATGGTTGCAAAAGCTAAAGATATTGTGGAAGCTCCTGTTCAAAATGCTGAGATCTTACCTGCTTACAGCTTTCACAGAGACCTACAATTTTTAAGATATGCAAGTGTCACCACCAAAGGCGCTTCTTAGAATGTGAAAACCTTTTGGAATTTACATTATTTAACTTTTAGAAGGTGCAATAAATCCTAATACACAGCTAAGGGATGCCAGCGAGCAACCACATATCCCTGAGTTTTGATTGTCATGTACATTATTGTCCTTGCTCTTCTCAGGATGTGCGTATGTATAGGAACGGTTACTTTCTTCAAATTTTGGGTGTGAAGCACTATCTCACTGATCACCCTAAAGCTAACTTCTTGTTTTGCTTGAAAAAAACCCACCCCTTCCAACATTTCTCACAGTTTCAAGTAACAGTTGTACGAATAACACTGCAAATTGTTTCAAGCATTTCTGGCTTACTGTATTGTAGGTGAGTCTCTATCTGTGGCATGTTTGGAGATAAATTTCAGGCCCCCTGAATTACTGGTGACTGGTGACATCTGTAAAAGAAACATAAAACCAGGAAGGTAAAAAGATGACAGACAATGGGGCCAACACATGTGCATAAAAACCCACTAGCTTCCTGAATAAGGACAGAATATACCTCGTTTGAAAAAGAATGTCTATCAGCCATAAAATGTTAACTCCTATGTGGTTACAAACAAGGAAAGAGTGCCCTGCTATTAAAAAAAAAAAAGCTCCTTGCAAATAAAAGACAGTTTTCAGGTATGCATAGAAACAAGAGGTTATGAACATTCTTGAAGACAGCTTAAAACACACATTGTTTTAGAAACTGTTATTTGTGCTACTACAAGTGAAAAAGCAGAATGCTATAAAGCCTTCTTGTTGCATAGTTTTCACAAGAAAAACCTGTCTTTTTCAAGCCTGCAACTTTCATTCAAAAGAAGTTCAAATCACTCCTGGTTACTTTGTAATTCAGGGCCAAAAAAATTCCCCAAATCTGGAAAAGTAAATTCTCTCATTTCCAAAGTAATTAGAGGGTCTCTGTAAAACTTGCTCCCTCTACAAACAAACCTAATTCTAACAGGTCTCAAACTTAGTGAAAGAATTCCCGTAATGAAATGTGAATGCCCCTCCTGAGTCTTCAGGGACAGGTTATTTTATTAGTTTAATATTATTTTTCTGCTGACTTAGAATAAACAGGATCAAGCTCCCATTAACTTACTGAATTCATACATTTACACTGCCCACAACAACCATGTTCAAACATTAGTCATTAGAATTCGTCTGCTGTAAAAATACAGATTGCTGGATTAGTTTAGACAAAAGTCAGCCTATTAGAATATAATAATGTAGCATTGGGAGGGTTAGGAAGAAAAATCGTCTACTTCACACAAAAAAATCCTTGTTAATACAGTAATAAACTTGAGACTAAGTCAATGGTAAAAGTAAACACAAAAGAAGGAAATATAATATCACTGATATGAAAATACAAGGGAGTGTTGTAAAGGGAATGACTCCGAGCAATTAATACTTCCTTCAGCATTTATAACCTTGTGGTTCCTTGCCATACACAATCATGAATTCACTCCACTTGCAGTCAAACAAAATCTTTTTCAGAAAATCCTGTGTGAATAATGCTGAACCATTTTTACCCACTTTTTTAGTAAATATTACAGAATCTTCTCACTATACTAATACTATAATCAAATATGAACCATTCCAAAGAACAGTAGAGTAGAATTCCCTAAAGTGCTACTACAGAAGACCAACCTCTTACAGATTTTTAATACTTTCAGACACCTAAACACAGAAAATTGTCCTTGTTTTACAGATAGAAGATTAAAGTATCCACTAAATTAAGCTGCGTAACTGAAAGTTCTTATGATCTATTTTAAAAAGAACTCATCACATAGCCTTCGATATATTAAAGCACAGCTTTTTGGTATGAATACCAAGCAAAGCAGAGCAAACAACTGGAGACATTTGAATAACTGTTCATCTCACTTGGCATCCCATGAGAATTTCTAGGTCTATGGAGATGGACTCCCAACACACCACAGTACTGTTTATGACAGCTTTCTTACTTAATTCCTACAAACTTTCTAGCATGTAACAAAGAAGAAACTAGATACCAGATGTTTTTGAAGCAGATCTCGCTGCCACTGCTTACTTTTGTCTGTCCCACACACCTCTGTGTCCCTCTCAGCCTACTCCTTCACCTTCTTTTTCAGTTTCTTCAGTACTGCTACTACTTGCAACATGCTAGTGATGCAAGTAGTAGCAGTACCAAAGAAACAAGGGGATCAGCAGCAGATGCAAGGAGGCAGTGCAGGAGTTGGTGAAACAAGGGGATGAAGCATCGGGGGAAGAAGTGGAGGCTGGGAAAACATGCGGGAGATGTTTGGCAGAGGAAGTGTGGTAACACACTGGGAACTCACTAAGGACATGTCAATGTGAGCAAGCCAGGGAAGGCTGAGGTATGGAGGAACTGAGGAGGCTGTTGATCTCATTGTCCATTTCTAAACCTCTCGACCACTTGTTATGCATGGGCAGCTCTCCCATGAAGCTCCAAACAGCTCTGCACTATCGTCACTGCCTCTGTACTAAGATGCAGCAAACTGGAACAGGCATGGCGTGAGCTGTGACACTCCTCCAGATCACAGTGCTTAAATACTAATATAACATTATTAGGGCAGGGTTTGCTTTAAAGAAAAACACCCTAATGTTTGAAACACCCTAAGGTTTGAAACACCCTAACTTATGAATATTTTTCTGTTCACAAGAACAAATACTGAACACAGTACAAAAATGAGCTCATTTGTACAGTGCCACTGATGGTGTTCAATTTTGTTGCCATTTTGCTCTAATTCCCCCCCAGTTTGCGAGATGCAGCCCACCAGAAGGAGAGAATATTAGTTCATGTCAACTGTAGAAGCTTGGATTTTCTAAAGGTTTTTTTGTTGTTGTTTTATGATCATGGAAAGGAAAATGGTAACACACTACATATTTTCCTTTTCTAAAGGGAATGCCTACTTTATAGCTCTTTTATTTTATACTAAACATTCTCTCTTGCTACCATGTAAGAAGAAACCAAGGCAGTATAAACAAAGGTAAAATACACAAAAGCGTATCAAGTTCCTGAACCCTGCTGTAGAATCCACAGCAGTAAATCAAGCACTAAACCCTTCATTTACAACTTGTGGGAGCCATCAGGTATTTCAGAACACACTTTCTAAAAGAACCTGAAGCACAGGGCATCTAAAGGAAATACTAAAGGACATAGTCTCACCCCAAATCTATGTATTTTGTGTTGCTTTCCTCTAGGCTGCGCACAGTTGTCTCTAAGACTGATGGTCTGCAGAGGTTCTCTGGCAGACTAGGAGGTAGATGGACAGAATAGAGTGGAGCAGGAAATCTAGTCAGATGATTCAAGCCATGGCAGTAAATGAGTTTGCTCTATAGCCTACAGAGGAACTCTCCCATAGAAGCTGTTTCTACAGAACTTCATCCAATTAAAAACTCATTGGATCTCAGATGGCAAGAAGAACATGTCTCTGTGCCTTTTCAGACTCATCTGTAGGACACTATACTCAGTACTAAGTCTGTATTTTGTTTTCTATTATGCAGTCCATGGATAAAAGATTCACAGCCATGTATTTAACTACCCAAAACTATGCCAATGCCTGCTGTCAAAACTGTTTCTAAGAAGCTGAGTTTGGGAGAAACGTGACACCACAACTTATTCATCATTTTCTTCCCTGCTATTCTGCACTCATCCACACATTTCCTCATCAAATGAACAACTGGCAGAGACCTTTGCTATTAGAACTACATATATTTCTTTGCCATGACCCTCCTATTTAAAATGCAATTAACTTACAATTGCTTTTCCCCCTCTTTAGTGTTTATAAAGAGCAAGCCTACCTAAATCAAACTGACCATATTCTGGCCCTTATATCTAACAGTATTAGCTTAGTTGTGAGAATCGAGCAGAACTATGGTTCCGTATACAAGACAGACATTGGCATGAATTTCCCTCTTTCACATAAAAAGAAAAATCTGTTGGGTGAAAACTGTAGTTATGGCTTAACACCAGCAAATACCACATCTCAAATCAAATCCACTATGTGAATTTTTGAGGGATAACAAAAGGAGGAGGAGGAGAAGAGCGGAGACAAGATACTTCAGATTGAAGTAGTATGGTTTAGAACACCTGTTTTCCACCTTGATGATTTGGCCTCTGGGAATTTATATGGGATCACAGCTTTGCATTAAGATTTGCATGAAAAAAGTTCAATTCTCTTCAGAAAGAGGTTATGAGGACACAAGCAGAAAAATAGGGAAGGGAGAAGTTAGCTTGCTCCTGAGATAAAATGTGTCACTCAACAGAATTTTTCGTTCTGCTTGACCAACTCAGTAGCTCAGCCTGATTATTCCTATCTTTAAACAGACTAGTCACCTACAGTAAATGTCTATACATGAAATTTCACCTTTTCTTTTTTCCCCCAATGGGTGTTAATTTGCTTATAAACCAGATACCTTCTCTTTCAATGACTCAAGCAACACTGTACGACAGAGGTGTAAATATTTTTTGAGACAGAACAGGTAGTTACCAGCTTACAAATAAAGTAGCACAACACATGCTTAAAAGAGAGTAATTCAACTCATGCTGCTGAAGGAAGAGATACTATCCAGAGAGACCTCAAGCAGTTCTGGGTTGAGTTCTGGGTCTATGCAAACCTCATGAAGCTCAAAAAAGCAAGGTACAAAGCCCTATACCTGGGTTGTGGCAATCCCAGACACATCTACAGGCTGGGCAAAGTAGTGATTGGGTGCAGCCTTGTGGAGAAGGATTTGCAGGTGATGGCTGATGACAAACTCAACATGAGCCAGCCATGTGTGCTCACAGTCCAGGAGACCAAAGGATGTATCCTAGGATGTATCCAAAGGAGCGTGGCCAGCAGGTCATAGGAGGTGATCCAGCCCCTCTACTCTGCTCTTGTGAGACCCTATCTGGAGTGCTGTGCCCTGTTCTGGACTTGGAACTGTTGGAGCAACTCCAGAGGAGGGTCCAACAAAGGTGATTAGAGGACTGGAGCACCATCCCTATGAAGACAGGGTGAAAAAGTTGGGGCTGTTCAGCCTGGAGAAGAGAAGGTTCAGTGGAGACCTGATAAACCTTTCAGTATCGGAAGGGGGCCTACAAAGAACCTGGAGAGGGACTCTTTTTTTTGTGTCCTCATTTCAGCCAGGGCAGAGTTAAATTCTGGGAGGACACAGCTAGGACCCAGATGTGATAGGACCTCACATCATTGCCGGGGTGGGGGAAAAAAGACTCACTTGGAAAAGGGTGCTCCTTCCAGTCAGAAACTTGGTAAGGGGAAGCCATCTGGCACTAATTTATTGTAGCAGGCTCCACAGAGAGCATCTTTGGATGTGAATCACTCCCTCTTTTGTATATGTTTGCTATTAACATTGCTGATTTTACTGTTCACTTTCTTATCTCAGTGCTGTTTACAGTAAATTGTTCTTATCGCAGCCCACGATCTTCATCCTTTGTTCCCCCAATTCCCAACTTCATCCCTGTGCAGGTGGGGAGGAAGCAGGAGCAAGAGAGTGGTGCGTGGCTTGGGAGAGCCTTGGTGGGGGCATTAAATTGGGGAATACCATTCCTAGAACAGCTTTTAATGACAGGACAAGGAATAATGGATACAAACTGAGAGAAGGGAAATTTAGGTTACATATTAGGAGGAGATTTTTACTGTGAGGGTAGAGAAATACTGAAACAGATTGCCCACGAAAGCTGTGAATGCCCCAGCCCTGCCAGTGTTCAAAGCCAGGTCAGATAAAGCCTTGAGCAACCTGGTCTAATGGGAGGTGTCCCTGCCCATGACCCAGGGGGTTGGGACTAAACGATCTTTAAGGTCCATTCCAACCCCTTCACATTCTAAGATTCTATCTCGAACAGTACAAACTGCATTTTAAGGGAAAAACAGAGTACAAAGAAATAGGAAACGAAAGAACTCAAGAGCTAAAATATGTTAATGTTGTGTAAGGATTAAGAAAATTTGCCCATTCCTCATAGATGGTACCACAGTAACATTTTTGTCAGACAAATGATTTCTTAAAGACTAATCAAAGTCATTACTACTTCAAAAGTTGGATTTGTAAAGATGTATCTATTTTATAATGCTATTTAACAATTTAAGTGGAAGACTACATGGTAGCCTTGCAGACTGATTCCAGAGAAGCATAGTTTCTTTCAGCCCAGATGTCAATATCTTCAGAAAAAGAGATCTGTAATCATATTAGCTAGGAATGAAGCCCAGAATTATGAACTTCACTATAATACAATCTAATTCAATTGAAAATCAGGGTTTTTTGTATCTACTCTCTCTCTGAACCTTGAAAATGAACACATTTCATGATGTGTCAAAAGTCTTCAGCTCTATTCACTGCAAGAGCTTCATTGTATCCTTAGTGTTTCCCTCATTAGCATAATCATATCTTCCTATTTCCCCCTTCTCCTCCTAAAAAAATCAGTATCCAAAGTGTTCCCCAGTAAATTGAAGGAAGGTACCATTAATGGAGAAAATAAAACCAGTACAAACTATAACATAAAAGTTTTTTATGAAACTAATAGAAAAACTTCTAGCTATTATTTTTGAAATATGGAACAAGTTTTCCATGCTTTTTAAATTTTTAGATTTAATAAATAAATTTTAAGCCCACAAAATCACCCACATGTAAACAGCTCAAGCCGAGGGGAAAAGAATCAACTGCTTGGCAGGTTAGTTTCAGACATACTAGGCTAAGTATTCACAAAATCTGACAACAACCTCCTCTAGGGGAAGAAGAGTGAGACCATGAATTATTTATGTGAATAGTGATAATCCCTAACTTTGTTTAAATATACAAGGAATCAAGTTTTGATGACCTTTGGGTAGATTATTCAAATTGTGCAATAATAATGTGGGTCTTGCCAGTAAGCCTTTTCTTTTTTTCTATTTTACATCTTGGCATCATTTTCCAAAGATAAATATACCAGAAAGAATACCTTCTTACACTTGTAATAGCAGTTTTAAATTTACTGCTCTGTCTATTACTACTTCCTACTATTCTCATGTAACATGGCATTGCATATTTAATATTTAGAATCCAGTTACATGTATTTCATGTAATGAGTGGCAGGCCATTGAATTATAAAACATGTTCACAAGATCTTATAGCCAGCAGAAAATTTCTGAGAAGAAAAAAATAACACTATATTGGCTATGAAATGTTTCTGATTGGCCAAAATTTTGCAAAACCCACATTCTGGTTTCTAATAGAACCCTATTTGAACATCCTTTCCACTTTCTTCTTAAGGAACCTGAAAACAATTGGAGCAGCCAGATGATAAGTCTATCTCTATTTCTTGGAATTCTTCATCAGTACAGTGAGAACTTCACTCCATGAAATTTCTATTGGCAGTTTACATGCATGTTGTAATTAAAGATGATTATGACCTAATTTTGTGGCTCAGGAGTTAAGTAACTCATAGGGCAGGAAAACAAGGTTTGCATAAAATTATTATGTTATGAATGCAAAACTGATGGTAGAAGGTATTTTCAAAGAAAGTTCTTTGAACTAAAGCTTTTCTAAAAAATATTTGCAAAGTTTAATATTGGATCTTAAGTATTACACCCTCTTCTAATGTTAATAATTCCACTTTATTCACTCATAAAGCTCTGACGACTACCTACATATGCATGTGCAATATTTGCAGTTGGAAAACTATTCTTAATTAGACTATCTGGTATTCTCAGTAATTAAAACCATAATCATAGTCAACATTTTAAGTGCCTTATTTAGTCTTGAACAGCAGCAAAATTTCACAAGTAATTGCTAGGATGATTTTCATAGTAACTGTTTTGCAGTCTTAACAGTGCTAAATGTTTGAGTAAGAAATTGGAAAGAACAACAGATATAGCAGACCTAGGTGTAATTAAGTATTTGGGAAAACATGCTTGTGTCCAAAAAACAAACAACTAAAATAGTCTTTTATATTTTCCTGCTTGTGTCAACAACTTAAGCAACAGACTAATTACTCAATAAATATTTTTTGATTAAAAAATTTCCTTTGGCTTTTCTGCCAAAGGGAAAAAAAAAAAACCAACAAAAAAAACCCCACAAAAAACCAAACCAACAAAATGTCAACAAAATACAGGAGTTTACAAAGTAATGGTTTTTCTTATTTCCAATATAAAGGAAATTGGTATTTCCCTTCATCAGTTCTTATACTGAAAAAAAAATGAAAGGAATAGGAAGAAAAGTTGCTGTGTCACTGCTGCAAGACAGGAACTGCCATAACCGATGAGCCCCCTCAGTGGTCATCTCAGCAGTTCTGTCTCAGAAGTCTCTGGCATTGCTGAAAGCCAAAGCCCTGTACAACTTTCATTCATTCTGGCAAACAACTGAATGACAAGTTGTTTCTTCTATGCAGAACTCTACAGCTTTTGTAAACCTGTTACACTTCAAGGCATCATAAGTCTTACAGAGATTTGATTCATCATTTGGTTCAACTCACTATCTTCTTGATGGTTTATACAGTGCTGATGTGACTTGAAATTAAAAAAAAAAATCCTCCATATCGTGTCTCCCTGTCATTCCCATGCTTTTGAAACCTTAGCCATTACCTCAGCCTAAAATGTGTTATCAAAGCAATTAATCCCTAAGCACAGACATTTAAGAGCACCTTGTGGTAGTTGCGTTCATCAGGATAACTAAGCATGGCATAAACAAAAATTTCTTTCTACTGACAGATGTGTTCCATACAAGCTTAATGCTCCCTCACCTCATTTAACAGCAGAAGGAAAGAAAAGTAAAAGAAAGAAAAGTGTATTGACTTCACATCTGGTACTACATTATACACTCTCACCACTGCTCATTCTTTGCTAGTTTAATCTCATATGTATACCCCCATATATAATTTTTTCCAGGACCTGTTTCATAACTTTTCTCTAGACTCTGTATGATTTTGTCTGGCCTTGGCTGCTGTGCAAGATGAAAAGCAATGTATTTGCTTTGTTTTGGACTGTTACTGTACATTTGATTCATTATGTCTTTCCTATGTCTGTAAGTACTATGTAGACTACTACAAAATTCCAATTAATTATTAGATATGTAGTTAATTTAACTCAAGGTACAAGCAGAATTCAAATAAAGAGCATTTAAATTAACTATTATTAAAACTGAGTGTTACTAAAACAAGTACTGCTAGTAATACAAAAACTAGTGTTAGAAAAATGTCACCCAGATTGCTTAGAAATTCTAAGCAATCAAAACTAATCCCAGGTTGCTTCTGACAAAGCTGAATAACAAATATGAGTTGCAAATGTTAGTAAAAGTTGTTGGTGTAGATAAAAGTATTGTGATACAGTAAATTGACTAGATTCCTACCAGATTAAAACAGAAAAAAATATGTGGTTAACAATGACCAAGTCTAATAACAACAGGTATCTCAGTGCTTCTCTCTCTTCTAATCCAGGTATAAGCGAAACTGGGTGATCACAACATCTTCTGGGATACCCTCCTTACCTCTAGCCACGTAAACAATAAATTAAAGAAATCGTCAGTAATGTCATTTTTCCTATATTTATTCTAGTCTGCCTTTACAGAAGTATCTGGAAGTAGTGCACCCTTGTCTTTCCTGGACAATGGCTCTGCTAGGAATTCTCAGCTACAAAGAGGTAAAGAATACTTCAGATTAATTACTACTATTTAGTGTGGTGATTAATTCTCTTCTTCAAGTATAGTTAAGAACAAAAGCCTTAGAAATTTGATTTATAGCAGTTGGCTTCAAGAAGATAGCTGGCTTCAACAAGATTGCCAAATGAGTAATCTGTATTCAATAATTTATTAAATGCTACCTCTCTATATTCACCCACTAAAACCAGAAGCTGCACAAAAAAAGGTCAATAGAAATAGTCTTGAGTGTTTTAACCTTGAGCACTGCAATGTCTTTTCCAACCTAAATAATTCTATGATTGTATACACTATGGAGCTAAGATTAGATGAATCGAATCATCTGAGAAGTCCCCAAAAGTTGTAACTAAGCAACATAAAATATACTTCGAGTCTTGCATATCAGACACAAAATATTAGATCCAATTTTAGAAAAGTACATGGAAAAATCAAATAATTTTAAAGAAATCTGAACAACACCTTTAAAGTAGTTTTTTTGGTCCCATTTCAGTAAATGAATAGTTGTGGAAAGAACACTTATTAAGGATACAAATATTTTGAACTAAAAATTTCTTAAATTCTAACAGTTGTTGAACTATTTTTTTTTTCTAGAAGATTTCCCATGTTTTAAGACAATCATCAGTCTTATTTCACAGAAGGGAAACATAAGCATGCAAAATTTCTAATTCCCTGGAGAAGTGAGAGTCAATTGGCCTGCTATGCTTAGAGTGGAATCTCTAAAATTCAGGGGAAAAAAATCCCCAGTTGATAAAAATCAAATGTATATTTTTTCCTGGACTAAAAATCACATCCTGTTTTTTTGTTCTTCTGTACATACTGTATATTCTAACAAAAATCACAGAAATAGGAATACTTATGCATACATGACTTCTGTAAATTTGGAATCAATGGGAGATTTGCCACCCATTACAATGGTGGAAGTAAGCAGGATATTTAATTGCCACATGATGGAACAGCTGATTCCACACAAGATAAATATTAAACCTCTGCTGAAAATATATCTTTTTGCCTGGAATGAGACTTACACATACGAATTTTTTACATAAATATCAAAAATTAATACAGTCCATCTGGCACAAAAAAGACAATCTACCACTACTTACAGAATCCTTCCTTCTCAAATTATTACCTTATCTAGTGTCAGAGAACCTTCCTCAGCTTCTGTTGGTACTTCTGGTAGGAGAGGAGCAGAATCTGGTACTAATCCTGAAGGTTGTTCTTCATATTCTTCTGAAAAGAGGAACCATAATTCGCCATTATTAGAGCTATGAAAGAATTTGTGAATCACCATGACATTACACTCTAGTCAAAAACAGGATGTGAATGAAAACAGGTCAAAAATGTTTGAAGGTTAATGTTGTATGAGAATTTATGAAACTTTCTCCCATAAACCTTTATTTATACTAGCAAGATTAGATTTAAATGTGATTTATATATTGGTTATGTTATAAAAGCATTCAAACATTTACCTAAGAACAAAGCCCATACTATTAGGAAGCAGATAATACTTAACAAACATATCTTATACATTTCTTTTGATTCAATAAGATGACCATCAACTGTAATAGCAAATTATTTACCAGAGATGTTTATTCACAGTTGGACAACTGCCTCAAAATTTTTGTTTAGGGTTTTTTTTTCTGTCGTTGTTTGTTTTTCACACCACTGTTTTAAGGCCCTCACTGAAGACTCTTCCTTCAGACTTCTTTCTGGGTTATCTTGCAAGGAGGAAAGGCAGGGCAAATTGCACAGCATGGACAAGGAGAGGACAATAGGGAAGGGCATAGTAAATCTACCTAACCTCATCAGGTGAGTACAGTGTTATGTTCAAGTGTTTTTTAGGAAAGAGGTTTAAATACTAGATTTCTCTTTAAAGACATAGGGAGGAACTAAAAAGTGGGGGAAACCATCTTGAGAAATGTTGGGTTAAAAGATTTCTAAATACCAGTATAACTGATAGTTTAATCGTTTAGAAAGGCAAATGAATTTCTTGAAGTGTGCAACCATATGCTGTGTCCACAAGCTGAATATTTACAACTGCCAGCACACTGAGCATCTTTACAGCAGTGGATTAAGTAGGATGCTTCCTATATTATTTGTTCAAATTCATCTAGGTTCGTCTGTATCAGTTTAATCAAGACTGTTTTAAAGAAAAGGACCTAGTAGCAAGTTCAGTGCTCAGATGTGAGATTTAACCATTACTGTTCTTTAAAAACTTCATACTGAAGTCCAGATATTTGGGAACTGGTCATTCTCCATCAGAGCAAAGGGAAAATTAAGAGTTTGTACAAAAGCTATATTTAATAGAAATGCCTAAGAAAAAACCCCCAGATGTTTGCAAAATGCTCTGATATGTCCTAAAACAACACCAAGCTGGGCCCTGAATTAGGTGGCTCTGTATTAGAAGAGCCAAAGGATCAATCCAGCTGACAGATAATTAAGTCAGTAATAAGTTAACTTATTCCATAAGCTGAAATGTTTAACCAAATGGAATGGTTAGCTAACTTTATACAATTTTTGCACCACAATAAGTCATCATTATGCCACGTGTGTACTACATAAATTCCTATCTTCAGAACAATAAGCAGAACAGCACGGTAAAATCTTGGTGCATCAGTTAAACCCACACCGGTATACCAGGAAGACAGCAGTAAACTTACTTTCACCAGCCACATAATTAGCTGGAAAATAGCCTTGCTGTCCATTTGCTAGGCTGCCAAACCACCAGTTATCATTATCTTTGTATAACACTTGGATAATGTCACTGCGATGGATGGTTAGCTCATCTGATCGATGCGCTGTGTAGTCATAAAGAGCCACTACCTAAAAGAGAGATAAGAACACCACAGCTTTATCACAACCATGCCACAGAGAAAAAAGCGCAACATTCACTTCCTCTTGCAGAAAAGCAGCTGAAACCAAAGCTGCACTTTGGTAAAAGCTGAGGCTGCCTCAAGTTTTGCTAATGGGATCAGGGGTGGTGGGAAAGCAGCAGGAGAGGCAAGATAAAGGACTGTGGGATTGCAGAAATGGTTAAGAACATTCAATTCGCTAAGATTAGCTTCAAAACAGCAGCTGTTAGTTTTATAAGCAATTTGCTTGTGAAGCAAAAGGGAAAAAAAAACTTCATACAGTCACTTTCAGAGAATTGTTACACCACCTTCAGATCCCATTCTCTGTGTGCTCATGAAGCATATGTGTTTGAATAAATACTTCAACAGTATGACAGCTTTATCCAAGGAAAAATTTAATACAAAAAGAAACTGCAAAGTTTTGCTTTGATCACGCCATTTTTTCTTTTTTCTTTTCTTTTTTTAATTTGTTTTGTTTAGCAATAAGCATTTGGATATACAATTTTATAAATATCTGCAAAAATAGTTTATATTCTATTTCACATAATAAATCTATTTGACAGTGAAATTCAGCGCAGCTACACTTTTATGAAAAAGAGTACTAACAATCATCAGACCCATGCATAATACATATAAAAAACTACTAGAAGCCTGCTTTCTACCCTGAATATGAAAATATCAAGTACAATTTCTTATTTATTTCCTATGCCCTATGAACAAAAATCTGTCCTAGTGAACTCTGAGCAGAAAAGCATGAACAGAAAACAAATGAACTGAAAGAGTAAGGGAATTGCTCACTTCCCTCATCATAAGTAAAGAGCAAAATTATGACCTATTTTACACACAGAACGCTGCCTCCCTACCTACAATCTTGACCTCATATTCCTCTACAAAATTGTAAGCAGAGGTCAGAAACAGGGATCGTTAGGTGCTAATGATAATCATAAGGGTTAACGGGATTGAAGGAGACAGCAAAGTGATGATGATATAGACAGAAAAAAACCTTCTTTTTATTACTCATGCATGCATTTAAATGTTAAGACTGCTGAATTCCACAATGCTTTTTATATTTGTATTTCTGCTTTGTCTATGATCACCTGCGAGTTGCGTGTGTAAAAATATAGCCAATGTCACTTGTATTTTCATAATTCCATGTCACCAATTAAATAGATTAAATCAGTTATGAATGGAAAAAGATGGAAATTATTCTACCATTGTAAATTTTATGTGGCAATTTGTGAGCTGGCCAGCACCAATGAATTAGTATCAGCATAGTTTTCAGTAGACAGGATATTTACCTAGACATTCAGTTAGTAGTCATGAATTTACATAAAGAAGGTAAACCATGAAACGTGTTTTATCATAACTCTCCTCCCTGCATTAGGAAAGCTAACAGTAATTACAGGTGGTGCTGGCAGTACAGAAATATGAACTGTAGAACAGAACCAAACTAAACCACACTAATGAGCACCATGACCATGTCCAGTAAGAGGTGCTCCAACAGTGCCCACTTCAGTTAAGTGACAATCTCATGAAAACCAAGAGGTCACTCAAGGTAAAAAAACCCCAAAACTCAAACAGGAATGTAAGAATGCAACACTAATTACCTGGCAGCATGAAAAACAATGAAAGGCAGAGCAACAACTACTTTGTTTTGCAGTGTTTGTTGCAAGACACTTCTGGTGGATATGTTGTGGTTTTTTTGGAAAAAACCAGAAAAATTCAGTCACATGGAAACTGCCACAAACCATTCAAACCAATCAAGCAAGTCCCACTGTCTGTTTCTCAGAAACAAGACATTAATATACCAATGTAATACAACTGGTTTAGTAAGCCTGATAATTTAAATCAAATGTGGAAAATGCCATTATATTCTCTGTCAACATACGATCAGAAAAATGACCATAACAAGATACCAGAAATGCACCTCAGAACCAAAGAAGAATGTAAACCACTCACAATTACACCTAAAGCAGTGGACTTTATTCTGGAGTGAAATTTAAAGATTTGTCAATTTCTATTTGGGTCAAAGTCCAATCAAAAAATAAAAAATCTATATTTAACAAAATTTTACGAAATTTTTTTTCAAGGTTGATATAAACCCAGAAGTAATGTAGTTATACAATTATGAGCATCTTTTAAGAATTACAAAATCCACAGTAAAAAAAAAAAAAAAGAATGATCGTGCTAAAAAGGGGGCATGCTTTCAAAAGCAGATACAGTATAACAGGTACAGAAGATATTGCAAAAAATTACATAATACTTACTGTCTCTTGCCCGGGTGGACAACTGTTTCCTCCTCCCACTCCCAGTGCAGTCAGGCTGTCATCATTCTAAAAGAGTAAGTTGTTTTAAATGTTAGTATGAAGCATTTTGCTAAACTATGATTGTATTTTCATTTATCCTGCAAGACAGTAAGAATTATCTGCAACAAAATGCTTTTTTCAAAAAAGAAAAAGCAGAAGTAATGTTAAGTAACACTGAGTAACATTGGCTATTGGCTGATAGGTGTTTAGAAAAAGATATTATATTTTTCAAGTATGTACACCATTCTAAAGATACAACTGGACTGATGACTCTGCAGTCAGTCCAAGCTTGTTTGCATTGCAAACACTACAGAAGATATTTAAAAAGTTGTTGCAGTAAACTTTACCTCTGAACCAGTATGCAAAAGATGTCACTTCCATATAATGGAGAATTTTAGGGTGGTCTTAATAACCGGTACTTTAATTCAAATTGTTCTACCCTTACCACTTGCTCTTCAGACTTTCAATGAATTCAAAATAATAGTAGATATATATTGCAATAATCAGGATAAGCCTGTACCTTAAAAAAACTCTGATTTCTGAAAAATAACCAAATGCTTAAGCTGAAAGAATATTTAGAATAGAAAAATTATGAAAATTAGCAGAGGAACAACAAATTAGGGGAAAAAAAGGAAGAGCAGGAAGTCCTTTGCTGGTGTTACTTAATTTTTTTTCAATGCTCTATCTTCACAAAGGGGAAACCAATTTCCCCTCAATTTTGTGTGCATCAAAGGAGAACATTACCATACAGAACAGAAATATTACACAGCAATTTAAATATTTTAGAAGCATCAAATACGTGCTTTGTGAAGTAAACATTTCCACCTCTAACAGATATACTGCATTATAACCATTTAAATCTGAAAATTTTAATCCAACAAACTTCATCTCTTTCATATTTTACAGCCACCACTTTATATATCTTTTGCACAAACGTCTTTCTCTTCTGCTTTAAAAACATACATCTAAAATGTAGTTCTTTTTATTTTCTATGTTTGGGTTTTTTTGTTTTTTATTATGGTGGTTCAAGGAACATCATAACAAATTACAGAGAAAATCCTTACAAATCTCAGTAGAATAAATGCCATTCTTGTGAACAGGGATTATTGCCCTCAGTGTTGTTTTCATAACTTAGCTGGGTTTATCCCATATGGGAAGGAAATCACTGACTATCCTGAACTCCATCCAGTCTCCAGATTGTTTTGGTACTGCCACAGTAGTTGCAGACACACACAGCAGTTAACAGACGAACTCAGTATAAAAGTGAACAGTTGCACTCAGTTCTTATCATCTACCAGAACACCTAAGCCTACCATCTTGAGTTCTGAGTAATTATGTACATGCACAGAAGGAAAAGTGTAACTACCTGATTTGATAAACAAATTTTGACCAAAGACTGGTGGAGCTGCAGTTCAGAGTACACTGCTTGTTCAGTGGTCTATTGGTAGGCAGCACTGCTGTACAGGTTTCAGCTAATTCTCATTTTCCATTCTCAAGATTAAGAGAACTGTGCAGGCAATGTGCTTAGCCTGTGGGATGGGAGTGCCTCCTGTTGCTCAAAAATGATTCATCAGAATTATTAGCAGTATTATTTAGGTATCTAGTTCAGGTACTCATATTGCCCCATTATTGTGTCTCAATCTGTCTGTCTCTCTCTTTTTTAATAAAGTATTTATGTGGCTCTCAAAGACTCGAGAACAGCTTGAAGAGAGCAAGCTGTGTGGAAATAACAAGCTAACATCTATGAGTCACCCTGAGACTATGCTGAATGTTCTCAGACACTGCCTTAAAACTTTTAAGGCAACAACAATCCAAAGAGGAGCCTCATAAAGAGGTTCTCTGAGTACGTCACTGGCTGCACACACCTCTACCTCCAGCTGTCCAGGCAATTGCCATGGCTGCCTACCACACACACAGTGACTGCAAGGCTGCCTCTGGTGTGCTGTGCCATCCCTCAAGTAGTGCCCAGCCACTCCTCAAACAGTGTCAGGTACCAGTTACACCACAAGAAAAACCCAACAAAAACTAGTGGCCATTCAGCTTAGAAATGTTTTTTAAATGCTGTGCCACAAGATTAAGGCACGTTTTCAGGATTTCAAAAAAGCAACAGGTATACTGAATGGTATGAATAAATCATTCTTAATACAATATTAATGTATCTTTATTTTCAGGCAGGATGAAAACTAGCTAAAAACTAGATAATTCTTCACTGGAACAGATGTGGGGCTATAGCTATGTTCTGAGGAGTTGATCTTTTTGGAAGGCAGACCATCTGTGAGAAACAGAAACAAAATGCTTGCTGAAAAAATGTGCCATGTAACACGGATTTTGGTTGAACAAAGCTGCTGGGAGCTTTCAGCATTAAGGAATATCTTCAGAGGAAGATATCTAGATCTATGAGTTGATGCAGAATTCTAGACTATGGAGTATCACACTGGTTATCCATGACTAACCCACTTAGATACCCTTGGCATTTCTAACTCAAAACCAAACAAAAATGTTTCAAGACAATGATACAAAAGAGAACACTGCAAATGAAATCAACCTGATCCATTGTTGTATCAAGTTTTATAAATTCCTTCATAATAGCCCTAATTAAAATGTTTTTGGCTTCTTTTTAATGGGTCAGTTTCAGTGATTGCTCAAATGGAGGCTTTGGTTTTTTTTGATGCAGATGTATAGTGGCCAACAGGATTTGGGCATTAGATAGTGCTCATTCCCTTCAGAGAAGGAGCACTCAGAAAGAACAAGTGAACTTATTGCTGTCTTTTCTGTAAAAATCACAGCATTTCATGTCTACTACTAAACCAATATACTTCAATTATCACAATATCAAAATTTAAAGGAAAAAAGTCTAATGATTCATATAGTTTCATATGCATCTTCCTTATATATAAACATATTCTTCATTGTAACAGCAAATACATACAGATTAGGTCCCACTTCTAATTAGCCATTAACTCTCAATAACAACACTTGGAAAATAATTTTTTCTAAGATTAAGTTTAGGCAGACCCTACACATACCGGAGAGAACCCCAGTACACATGCACACAGGGCCAAAGCCACCTTCCCTCCTTTTCCCATCAGTGACAGATTCACGGACATGAAGAAGGACAAACATCTATTTTCTGGATGCTTCACAGTAGCACTGCTTCCCTCCACTCTACCTTGCTATACCTGCTATCTCTCACAGTGTAAGAAAAAACTGGGAATATTACTTATGCAAACACTCCAGAAAAGACACAAAGAATGTGTGTTACAGCTTCTCTTGTCTGTCCAGTAAATCTGTGCCTCACTGTGAAATAGCCAACATTCTGAAGCTGTCACCTTTTGTGGATTTCTTTTGTTGCTGCTTTTGGTTTCTTGATTAATTTTTTTAAAGAAGAAAGAATAAGAAATTAATTTACAGAGCCTGACTGAAAACCCTTGGTTGGCTTAAAAGTTAATATGCAAAATATTTTTAAATTCTACAAAATAAATATGAGATTTTACCATTACTCCATTGTCTTTCCTTTTCCTTAATATCCTAAAGGTTAGAGGTTTACTTAACTGTCTCCTCCCCGAAGAATGCTATGCAATCTCTTTACTCCAGTAAATGAAGTTTTAAATTAAATGCTATGTAAGATGAGACGTAGAAGAAAACAGATGGATACTGTCAGCACTTTTATATTCTGTTCTCATTCTCTGGTCCTAGCTCAGGACAACTAACTACAAATTTAGTCTATGGGAAACAGAAGTACAAATAACAGTATTAATGGCTAAATTAAAATGATGCTAAAAGTATCAATTGTCAAGAATGATAAATTCTTCAGCCATAATTAATCTGTCTGTAGACACTGTAAAGTTACTTCCTTAGGCATCAGATGACTACAATCCTGATTTGATTACAGCCCTTCAATATTTAATAAGCATGGGGATCTATAATTTGCCTAGAGGAAGAAAGGACCAAAACTGCACCAGCCAGCAGTTTATTGAAACCTGCAATGTACAAACAGAAATCAGAAATGCAAACACAGCTGCTGCAGTAAAACCTACAAGGATTTTAAAAAAAGAAAGAGAAAAGAAAATAGGGAAAAAGATAAATTCAAAAGCACAGGAAATACTCTAACCCCTGAAAAGATTCAAAACCTCATCACCTATTTTGCCATTTCTAAAAATGCCACTTTTTGATATTAATTACTCATTTAACCTGCACTTCTATATATAAATCCATTTTTAATAGAAGAAGTAAAAAATATATTCAAAACCTTAATTTGGCCCTCTCAGAAAAAAACTATTTTAAATTAGCTGCTACCTAGCATTTAACAAAACAGTTGGTCCTGCAAATGTTTATCAAGCTTGCTGTGGTGGTGAACACTATATCTTTTCCCTAAAAAATTACATATTGATGGCTAAAAATTTGAAAACATGAAAACAGGAATCATTTAGCAACTAACATAACACCAAAGTAAAACCAAGCTTTCAAATCTCTTAGTGAATACTATGTATCTTACAAGATTTCCACAACTGTGTTAACAGGTTCTGTTAAAAAAGGTAGGTCCAAAAATCCAAACAAAACCCCAAACTGAAACTGTAAAACTGATATAAATGACTCAAGGTTATTTATGTCCATTTATAACATTTCTCTCAAGAATTAAAATTAGTGTAATTACAACAGACTATTAAACCATGACATTCTGTCCATGGAAGCAGGAGGATTAACATCTTCAATACAGGCCCAGCTTCATGGAGACACAAATGCCTTCAGTATTCAGAAGCACCACTTGTGTTTAATACAGGTTCATCCTATGTATAGTTGCAATTAATGGCACTTACAGACTCTGTTGGATTTTTATTATGGTGATCAGCAAACCAGAAATAAAGAGAGGAACAAATATAATTAGGAGAAGCTTACAATCAATATTTAATAGATAAGCAATTAAGTAAACAGAGGATAGCTGTGATTTAACTTGTTACAAAAAGATGAAGTAAACAATGAAAACATGGTGCTGCAATGAGAATTTCATTCCAAGTTATTGTCTTAGCTTTTCTCTCAGCTACTCATCCACATCTGTTTTCTTAATGAAAACAAAAAAATGGGAGTGTGATTGCATTTTATTTATTTCAAAACAAAAAAATTAAATAATGAAAAAATATAAAGCTTTTGATTTTCAGATATCTGATTGCACTACCATCTGGTCACAGCACAAGCTAATTTGGCCATGTAGACAATTGGTTTGAAGATACCTCTTTTTTGAATAAAGACAGGATTAAAAAAACACCTCTCTACAATGAGAACTTGTGAATAATGACATTTTATAGTTAAACATCAATTTTAAAAAAATGCAAAGAGAGAATTCCTTACCTTCTGTAGTCTACCCAATAGTGTCCGACTAAGAGGATTTCCTACTGGGCTGAAGCACCCTGTGAAAAGAAAAGGCTGTGAATTTTCTGCTTGTTATCCTTTTCCATCGAATAAACCATTTTATTTTAAAATCATTATGTTAGCAGGGTATGTTTGACAAAATTCTAATGAAAAGCAGCAGCATCTTTCAATCACAACTATGCATCCTTCAGTCAGGAACAGTTGGAGGGTTTATTTAACTAACAGACCTGACACAAGGTTAACTAATCCAATATTTCCATTCAAATGATTTGGAGAAGCAGCTCAAGCTATGTCCACATGCCACCTCGTGCTCAAAGCTGACACTATTATCAAGGCTGTATTGCTTTTCTCTTCATTGAATTTCCAAGTAATGCATACAAAGTTTTCCAACAGAAATGATCACAAAAACTCACAAAGGAATTACTTCCTTATTTTATCTGAAAGAATAACTATTCCTATTCAGTAGTCCCCTTTGATCATCTGAGTTCCTATCACAACACATCTTGCTGTTTATTTTATTCACTCTCTACATAGCACTCTTGAACAAGTACTTGTAAATTCTTTTCTTTTCAGACTATTATGTTAACTACTAAGCTCAGGAAAATCCTTTCATCATCTATGGATTTATCTTTTTGTTATTGGTCTCCTCAGCTGTACACTTAAGAAAACATCTTAAAAAGAAAAGATACAAAAAAATCTGAAAATCGTTGAACATGACAGTGAAAAATGCTAACGCTTCACGGAGAACAGTTTCTTAAGTACAGAAATGCCAGGCAACACAGAGTTAAGTTCACTAGATTTTCTCTGTGAGACACTAGCTTTGAAACAAGTGTTGTTTTTAAAGAAAAATAAGTTCTGAAAACTTATTTTCATTTGCCACATCAAAAACCTGCTGTTGAAGAGTCCAGTATCTGTATAAAGAGGACTTTTCAGATTCCCATGTACTAGCAGAGCTCCACACAGAAACTTGCACAACTCCACCTACAGTATATTTTCTAAAGCCTAGTGGTTTTGACTTTCACAGATTTACTCATAAATGTTTAATCATTAAGATATTTAGATATTTCTAACTAGAATAAAAGCTGCAAGCTCAAAAAAAACTGTAGTTGAACCATGCTCCTGCAAATCTGCATGTGACTAATCTTTTACTTGTAAGAAATCCTAAATATATGCAATAATGGATTATTCAGCTTCATGTATGAATTCAAACATTTTGATCTTAATAATTTAAAAAAAAATCTTGTACAAATTCTGAAATACTTGATTTTGAAAGGCTTCCTCTGCTTTTATTACTTTTTCTCACCTCTTTTAAGAAGGAGATGAGAATGCAAACCATTTTCTGAATTCAACCCATATTAAAAACAGTAGTCCTGAAGGCAACCTTTTCTCAAATAAGCTATTTGCTAAAACATTTTTCAGCATTAAACAAAAGTCAGTGGGGATATTACTCCTATTAAAATTGTTATCAACACACTCACAAAGTCAGAAAAGCAGATGCTACAGAGATGATACAACATATGGATATACTGTCACATATACATTGTATCAAGTCTTTAAAAAACAAACATACTGAAAACCAATTAAATGTCTGTATCATAATTTTTTTTTATTTTTTAGACAGCCAATTTGAGCATGGGAGTGTTGTGCCAACTCACACAAACCCATAGTAAGATATATAAAATATTTGATTAAAAAAATTGTCTGGAAAAATATTCAAGTTTTAATTAAAAACAACATTAACCTGCATTTTTATCAGTAACATCATTTGCCTTCCTATTTTTCTCAGGAATACATGCATTACTTCCAAGCGCTCCTGGACCGTACGTTGATGCATGCCAGTATTCCTGTGCAGCCTCCACATTCAGCTGCTTCTCAGGTGAAAACTGTATGGTTAGACCAATATCCCCAGTTAAGCTCCCACAAAGGGCAGGGCAGACCTGCTACGCTGCAAGCCTAGGACAGAGACAGTTGTGTAACTCAAAGGTATAAGGAGTGCTGTACAGAATTCTAGAAGCTAGCAGTGGTTCAGAATCAGTGTTTTCCATGACTAGAGACAAACAGAAAATTCTTATTACCTTGCTTGAGGTATAAACAGATCACAGCACACCTGGGCACAAATACTCTATGATCATGCCTATTGGTTACCCCAAAGTAGACTTTAGTGTTATCTGTTACTTGTTTTCAATTATCAGGCATTCCTTTAGTAGCCCCTACATTCAAAAAGGTTCACATTAAAAAACGCAAAGCAAACAAAACAAGCCCAAACCAAAAAAAAATCTGTTCAAACCTTCCTCATTCACAAAACAAGCTCCATTCATCAAGCAAGGGAATATCCATACCCTCTTCCCCAAATGAAGCAGTAGAATTTTAAAGCAATGTTCCACTGCTACAGGCTTGATACGGTTCCATGCTTGATGAAGCATGTAAATGACATCAAGCAGGTGTGACTAACAGCCTCAGCAGTGCTTGCTTTGGTTCTCTCATCCAGACTGTACACGCTTTTCAACTACTATATTGAAACTGAGGTCCAGAATCCCAAAGGGCATTTCCACTTGATCTAAAAATTAAGTTTACAGGACACCGTGACCTGTTGGGACTCTTGCTTAGTCTGAGCTTATAGAAAGGTCATCAAATCCCTTGTAAGGTCAAGCCTGAAACATCCCCAACACCCAGTGTAATTTAGACTATTTTATCTTAAGGATGCTTCAGAATCACTAAGGGAGAAGCACTTGTATTGATGCAGATGCATCTTGTACTCTCCAACAATCCTCTTATCTGCTGTCTTCACCTTCAAAATCATATACATCTTGAGAAGCTAATCCTCCCTATGAAAGTATGAACACTTGAATTTCTGCATTTCCTATTACTCTGCATTGATTCTTCAGTGGTTTCTTTTATATAATTTTACATGAGAAGAACATATTACTTCTAGGAGAACTTACTGTTAATGTTTAGCTGCAAATCAGGCAAATCAAAATGATAGATGTTAATCCTTTACCTCAAATGATCAGAATTTTCACATCAACACAATTTAATAGCGAGACAACTCTTCTTAAGTGTCCACATAATCCTATTGTTACAATTATGTCGTGGGCCTATCAAAGAATTGCTTTGAAAAAAATCTGTCTGCCTTGAGAGGCGTCTGAAACTATGGTAGTTTCCTCTACAATTTGAACAGTGAACTGAGAGTGTATCCTCAGTTCCCCTCGGTCACTTCTGGCAATTTATTCTTTCCCAGTATAACTGCAACCTAAGAGGAAAGAAGACAGAAGCCAATCAGTTGTCCTGTCCAAAATGTGTCTGTAATACCAAGTCCCCAGTTTTATTGCATACTTTCACTGAAAAGCTACCCTGTGATAAACATATCAGTGTGAGCTGATTAAATTCTAAGTAGTTGGACTGAAATGCACAAAGTAGATGAGTTCACTGCCAAATAGACTTGACTTGCATAGAAATTGGTATGACAGCAGCAAGAGGGCCCCAGAATAGAACTTGTAACATTTAAGAACACTTCCTTTTAAATAACAGCATCTTTAGTAATTTTGTTTTAAACTAATAGCATAAGAGGCAGAATAGGGAATGAAGTCTTTCTAGGCAGTCACATAATTCCACTGGAAGTCCAACTGGACTGTCTATAACCACTCAGTGTGAAATGTTTTTGCGAAAAAATGCTCATTTAAAAAAGGTTAAGAGAACCTTCATTACAGAAGAACTCCTGTTTTAATGAACTTTTCAAAAGAAGGCTTTTTCTCACTTTCTGAAATGTTCTTGATAAATTAATTTTTTAATTATTAAAAGTATTTGAGCATAATAAATCTCAAAGGGTTTCAGTCACATAGAATCTACAGCTAGTGAAATAACCCAAAAGCTCATACTAGAAAATCCTCAGAAAATCACAGAGCAAAGAACAAATATATATCTAAGAAAATTGAAATATGTTATATACAGGCATTTCTGGGACAAACACCTCTAAAGCATGCAGAGAGAGGAAAAAAGCTTACCTACTCTAGTTATACATTATTCTGTTTTTAACTGAGTTTTCCTTTAGGTTTATAATAATTGCTAATGTCACTAAACCCACAAAAAAAAAAATCCTGGAAGACATGAAAATCAACAATGCCTCTAGGAAATGGTATTTCTTATTACAGACATTATGAATTATACCATGGTCTCTTGCAACACAGTGTAGTTAAAATACACATAATTAAATAACAAACACTGGAAAAAAGGTCAAGTCAGATATGAGATGAATATTTGTAGATCAGCTCATTCCTCTTCCTACTCCTCCTTTGTGGCTTTAAAACTGTTTCCAGTAAGAAAATCATGTTCTCAGCACAGTCACCTAGTGTAGCATGACCAAAAGTAGGACCTTTGTGACCAAAGGATCTTTTAGTATGCAATATAATCTCTACTTTGAGTTCCAAAGGTTTCAAAGGAAAGTTTGGAGGTTTTTAAAGTAAAAGCTTTCAGTTATTTCTGCAATTTTATTTTTCAAACTATGTATAATGTAAGGAAATTAAGATAATTTTGTAATGATCTAAATATATAATAATCTTCTCTGAAAGACTTTATCCTCAAACCAATTATGATCAAATAGATCAAAAAGAATTAATTATATAAAAAGATGGTTTATATATTGGGTAAGAACCTGCTTTCCTTTATTTAAACACAGGATCACAAACATTTAAAACCCACTACAAACATTTTCAGATGCAGTTCACACAAAATTAAAGGAGGGGATGCACCTACTTAAAACCAGCACACTTGTTTTATCAGGAAAGCAGATGTTCCACTAATATCCACTGCTTTAGGTGAAAACCCACTTCCAACTCTGTCCTACATAACTTAGTCTAGCACCTATAATTTTGAAGATATTCCAGACTGAACAGGAGAATTGATAGGACCAAAGCATACTGAAAATTGTTTTAGTGAAGGTTAATCTGTATCATAGTGACAGGACAAGAAGAAATGGTCTCAAACTGCATTAGGGCAGGTTCAGGTTAGACATCAGGAAGAATTTCTTTCTGGAAGGAGTTGTTAAGCATTGCAGTGGGCTGCCCAGGGAGGTAGTGGAGTCACCATTCCTGGAAGTGTTCAAGGAATGCCTGGATGTGACACTTAGTGCCATGCTCTAGTTGACAAGGTGACTCTTGGTAAAGCTTGAACTCAGTGATCTTGTAGGCCTTTCCCACCTAAACAATGTGGTGATTCCATGATCTTGCAAACTACTAAAAACGTATGTCCTTAGAAGAGGCAATTCTCACATGCTGTATATACAAAGGTGCTGTGATGGCAACATTACTGAATGCAAAGGTCTTCTACAAACACCCATAAGATTCTTGCAGTGTAATCTGCACTGACAGAATTCTACTCAGTGTCAGCCCATGCCATTACTAACACTCTCCTTGTCTCTTCCCCACCATTTTCTTCTATCTGGAAAAAGTTGAACTATCTCCTCAATGTCATTCTCATTTTCTAAGTGGGGTTCCAATTTATTAACCTAAATATATCCCACTTAAAACCAAAACCCAAAATCCATCGGACAAACAGAATCCTTCTCTGTTTACTGTCTCACTTTTTATAAGTTATATAGAGAAATACCTGTTAATTCATTTTGGTCATTGGATATGAGAGCTGTTTACATGCAATATACACTTCAGTAAAATGAGAGACAAAAAACCTCTGGCAGCTGTATTGCCAGATGTCACTCCTCCTGTTAGTGGAAACTGATCTAGATGGCATGCATAAAAAACCCAAATCCACCCACCTTACCCTCTCCAAGTTCAGCTGAAACAGATGTGCTGATAGGTGGAAAAGCATTTGTTTCCCTTCCCCATCACTATTAATACAATGAAAACTTGTAAACTAATAAAATAATCTTGGGAAATTATGTCAATAGATTAGGCTTTGTTTACTCCTCAAAATACTACACTATATAGAAAAGTCTGTACAGAAGGATAAGCTTTCAATGAAAAAGTAAGTGATGTTAACCTTTTCAATCAACTGTTTACTAAATACTGGTATGAAGAAGAGTTAACTAGAAAAAAACCTCTAGGGAGTCACACAATTCAGGACCACACAGCTCCATACATCGTGCTGCAGCTTCTTTAACACAGCACGTGATTTCCCAGTGGATGCCCCCACTCCAGCTACTAGGAGAACCCTGGGTTCCCAAACCATCAGCAAGTCACAGTTTTGCTGAAGTGAGAGACACAACTGCTCTAGTGTGCTTTACCACAGTAACTTCCTTATCCAAGGACTGATGCAGTTATCTCTAGCTAATGCATCTGGTTGTCTGATTCCACAGCTCAAGTGACCAGGTAGTTTGTCCTTGCAGCAGAGTTAAGTGAACACTGGAGCAGTGGAACAGAGCAAGGCTTAAATTCACACCTGTAGATCCACAGAGAGATACCTTTGCTGTAACATCAACTAATTCCAATCCTCATATAAGAGACCTCAGAATCAGACAGCACTAACATGAAAACACTATGCTTCTGGCAGTGCCAGATCCCACAACATAATTATATCTCCCATCAGCCAAAAGAATGCATAGAGATATTCATTCAAGGTTAGCCATCATTTTCATTCCTGCTTCAAGGTATACAAGGGCACATACATATGTTTGCTCTGAGACTAATCCTCCATGAGGAGGACTATAGAGATTGTCTGCCACTGGCTTTTGGTTTCATTTGAAAACATTTATTCTGTACTTAGGCACAACGAAGAGGCAGAATTGGGCCCTTATTTACAAAAAGCATAATGAAGTAAAACTATTGCATCACAAAAACAATTAAAAATTCCAACTTTTTAATTAGAGATTAAAATCAAATACATTTAGCAGGCTACACACCCACCTAATTATTTCTGAGTAATCTTATCAAACCATCATCTTACATTTTTCTTGCAAATGTTAAGTTTCTACAGTACCATATATAAACAATGCAAGTAATAGCACGTGTCTCAAGCCTTCTTTTGAAGTAAAGGGCATTTATTGAATTCATGCTAATCAGGAATGTGCTAATTTATGACAGCTTCTAACATTGCATCACAATGGCAGTAGATACCACTGAAACTGAGCAGAGGTTATAGTATCCAGTTGTTTTTTTCTACAACTTGGAGAAGAGAAGTGATTCTACAGCAAACATCAATAAGCCTGCACAGATACCATCAGCTTTCTGAAATCAGATTGGCAGCATTATTTACAAGTTTTAGATAGCAGATAAAAAAGATGTAAGGAAAATGCAGACTATGACGCATTCTTTGTATTAATAAGAGCTATTTTTCTTCTAGTGCTGCAGATATCCTGAGAAAGTCATTATTAGTTTTGCTAAGCTTACCTGGACTATTTAAAAGCAAACAAACTAAAATAAAATAGAAAAGAAACTTACTTTGCATTCTATTACATATAGTTTGTGGTGCGCTTTATCAAAAAATACTTCATGAAATATAAAACCTGCAGTCTCTTGGATTTGTAGAAGCCCAACACTGAGGGGTAGCAACCTTCACTTTTTGGTTTAGTAATATTTTTGCTTCTGCTTTAACTTACCCCCGAATCAGCAGAAATGGAGTTCTTAAACACGATTTATGATTATCTACTTTCTGAAAATATGTAGAACAGTTAAATTTTATTTATTAATACAGATAATTCCTATGTAATAGAGTTAAATAGAATTTAACTATCTGCAACTCTCAAAGTCAAGTATCTTACGGCCTCATGACTCTACTTGTGTCTTTAAAAAAAACATGCTTAACTACAGATAGACAAAGAATGAAATATTATGCAAGGAAGGAAAACAAAATCATTTTTTCACATGGTTCTTCCCACAACAGGAATTCAGCATTGGCTTGTTACTCACAGTTACTTAAATCAAATTAGCTTGTCATTCTACAAGTGGAAAGTTGTAAGAAATATGCTTAGAATACCACAAATACCTTTCAAAATCAGCCATTAACACATTTTTGCAATGCAAAGTCTTGTCAGCTAAGTAAAAACAACCAGTTACTGCAAAAGCTACTGAATTTCTGTATTAAACAGTAAGTCTCACAATGTCAAATCACATCTTCACTGGAAAAAAAAAAACCTAAAGAAAAATTCAAATCTTATAACTGCTTGAAGAAATTACGTAGCATTTTCCTTACATTTACATTCAAGGTAAAATAATATCACCAAAATCATGTGCAATATGCTGGAAAAAATAAGTCAACTTGATATTTCAGGTCTTTATCAGGACCAGAATAGCCACTACTTTCTCTATGACATAAGCACTTTCAGCTAGTACTGAATATTAATTTTGACAAAGTATTACCAGAAAATTCCATGAAAAAGCCAAACAATTCATACATTATCAAACCTGAAAAATGCAGGACCATTGGCAGACACTGTATCGGGGAAACCATTATATAAGATTTTTAATTTGGTCTAAATCAAAAGAGTAAGGAAAACAGTTAATGCAAACATACTTCTATTTTCAGAAATAGAAGATCATATCCTTAAAAAACACCCCCAAGTTTACTTTCCATTTTGTAGTTCAGAAATTAGACTGGTCAGATATTTCATAGAAATATATGTGCAATGAAACCAAACTACTTCATGAGAGTTTTCCTACATGCACACTTCTTGAGATTTTAGAAAATTTATGAACAAACTACTTTTAGAAAGAGTTTTTCTACATATCAGGGATTTGAACATGTATGAGTAAGTAAGCCCTTTATAACTAGCATCCAATTGTACAGGAATATAAAATAACGGCCGGCAACCATTTTGGTAACAAAAATCTGAATATACTTCCTTGTAAATAACATATGAAAAAAAGCACTTGAGACTAATATTGGTATCATCTGTTACAGAGGAAAATATACTGAAATGTTATTCAGTATATGAAACATTCCTTAAAGCAACACATTGGAGATCCAGCTGGGCACAGATTTCAATGATACTGATTTTTCAGTTTCCTTTACCTACAAGGTCTGCAAAGGTTTTTAGAATGCAACAGCAATCTGTTACTGCTTTTACAGCAGCGGATTTTAGAATGCTTGGGTCTTAGGTGGGGGATATGGAAAAAGAAAAAAACATTGAAAATGTCTGCAATGAACATAATTAGGAAGAAATACTCCCTTTAACTTACAACAGTGTACCTAATCTGAGGAGAGGTAAAAGAAGGAAAATCAAGACAGGCAGATTCATAAAGGGTGGCTGTGCCCAGCTTTAGGCTAAGACCACATTTCTAAAACTCTGGATTATGCTGGAGGGAACAGAATTCTCTTCAAGGTTCGATCAGGAGCACAAAATGCTACAGCTGGGATTAGAAGACAGTAAGAATTTTCACTATCTCAGTGGCAAGTCAGAAAGCAGAAGTGACAGTCCTATCCAGTGAATTAATATCTTGTTTGTATAGGAATTTTGCAAGGAAGACTATTTGCACAGCAAATCTAAAAATGTAAACAAAAATAATAATGAAAATTAAATTCTGAATGAAGAAATACCATTTGACTAAATATTTTTTACAGTATCATGAAATACAATTTAAGTACTGCATACTATAACACACTAGCTTTTTTCATATCATCACATAGGTAGTGCCAAACTGTTATAAACTACAGTACTTTAACATGTAAGCTTAATTATATGACCCATCCACTCTGGTTTGACTACCAGTTGCAGCTAAAATCACTACTGACTATGCTTGTACAGCATCTCCAACAAGCCAAAACCCAGACAAATGCAGCAAGTGCTGTTTTCATACTCATCAGTAAGAGGAAGGTGATTAAGGACTGAATAGTCAAGGACAAGAAATTCTTCTCCAAAGCCTTTTCTAAAAGGAACCACCCATTTCTATGCATTACAAACGATATCTGAGTTTCTTTAAAACTGACTTCATGGCCAATTACTACAAATGTTTGCTTCTTCAAAAGAACAAAACAACTGAAAACCACAGAAAATTGTCCAGTGACACTCTTAAGTTTGGAAGTCTCAAAGTGTATGTTTTAATAGCCTTATTCAGTAAATCTTCCTAGATGGTTTTTGCACACATTTACATGCCAATTATTAACTCAGGAACTGGTGATACAGACAACCCTGGACACACCTTGTTCTCTTTCAGTGATTCCTGGAACTTACTCTGAAAATTGTTTTGGTAAGAAAAGCTGATTTGCAGGAAGAGTCTTAATTGCAACCACCATTTCAACTGCTGAAGATCTTTTACATGTGTGAGTAGTAAACAAAGATGGAAGTTTCCTTTATGTTCTGTACCAGAAGGAAAAAAAATTCCAATAAGGTATTGTTATCAAGGTACACATGATGTAGTATATTATAAATGTGCATTAGGTGGGCACTACACTCCAGATCTTGCAAGTAACAGTAGAGCAATTATATTTCTTCTCCTCTTGTCGCTGTTTTTTATGCAGAAGCAGCCAAATCTGAAGTAACTAAAATTTGGCAGAATATACATTATATTAGATTGAACTGCTGGACAAAAAAAGTGAAAAGTTGCCACTGATTAATCTATCTATCTATCTATCTATCTATCTATCTATTCAGAAATAGTGTTTTAAATTCTTTTGAAAATGAAAAATTTCAAGAACATGCTTAGAGTCCTTATAGGAAAGAAACACCAGCTTGGTTTTAGCTAGGACCTGGCTCACAACAGAAGTTCTTCAACAAGCAACATGCATAACTCTGTTACAACATTCTCCTGAACAAGCAGAAGAGGTGACACACTTTGTGGGTACCTCCTCTGTATTGAGGCAGAGAAATCTCCACTTTAAGGACAGGATCATCCTTTTTTACTACAGAGCTGAACTCTGCTTAAATGTGATTATCTATTAATGAAAACTCAAAGATGCAAGGAGTAGGAAAATGAAACCTATTTCAAGTCTTCACCTGAAAATACAACACCTCACAAAGTGAATCCTATTATGTTCTGCAGATGCACAGTGACAACCAGAAGTTTGGTGAATGAATTCTCATGACATTTTAAATTGCTACTAAGCAATTTGTCACACCAAAAGATGCTCAATAGGTATTTTGGAAGAAGCTGCAATTTTCTGTATTTTATTATTTGGCATATTAGCTGCAGCAGTCTGCTTCCTTTGACCAGTCAGACTCTGAAAGGATTCCAGAAAGATCTGTACCAACACATGCCACTGCAACACCCTTCAGCTAACCTGTAAAAAACCCCAATCAATGAGGCACCAGAAGCTAGAATAGATAGCTGGAGAAGAGATTGACAGGATAGGAAAAGGGGATGTGATATCTAGAATCATATGGGGATGCATTTTGCTGGAATCAATCTTTAGATGAGCTACAGTGTCAAATATTATCTGTTACACTGTCCTGTAAGAGTCTTCTGCAAAGGGACTGACAAGGAAGCCAGAACAAAAACCAGGGTCAAGTGAGCAGGAGAGACACTAAAAGAGGTTTTTTTTAATTTACCTGTTTGTCACTTGAATATTTTTTCTTTGCCTGAGGAAGTAAAAACTGAAAAAACTGAGCCCTAATTTTGAGAGGAAAACATGAGAAAGGAATCTCTGCAATCTCTTCCTTCACTGCATGCTATAAGGTTGCAGAAAACACTCAAACACAAGTTTTCAGAAGCAGAGATTTTAAGAGAATCCTAGCACTTCATCTGAGGTCAACAAGCAATGAGTCACTGTTCCCAATAACCACCAGTGAGCAAGAAAGCAAGCTAAAGATGAGCATGCAGGCTCCAGTGAAGCTCTCATTTCATCTGGATCAAAGCAGCCCATTAAGGCCAGCTCTGTATGTCACAGCAAACTACTGTGTGACAACAGCAATGTCCGAGTTACCTACCCAGAGAAGCTCTCACTTCTCTGTACCTGCCTTCTGCTTCCTTAATGCCTTCCCAAGCCACCATCCTCTGTCATTAGTTTCTACAGGACCAACATGATCCGTATCAAACTACAATGACCAAATTGTATCAGTACCACAACCTACTGCAGAGCATACCACAAACCACATACACCTAAGGTTAATTTTAAAGGTGTTCTATTAATAGAATTAATCATACCAGGAAAGTTTGCTCTCACTCAAACTGGTGCTTCAGCAATGACAGGAACAAGGTGCATATGAATCCATGGAAGTTAAATTGCTTCACACATAAAAATCTACCAACAAAATTACTAAAGGCTTTTTAAAGCAGTTGAAAAAGTATGCATGTGTACCAAAATGGGGTGAATAATGTATGCTTAAAACATAGATTTTTTTATATTTTTTGATGCATTTAGGTTTTGCTAACTTGTCAAAACCAGCAATGAAGTCAAAGTACTTTGGTCCCCCTTGAGAGATGGAGATGTCTCCCTCCTGTGCACCATGGCTGCTACCAGGTAAATGCATAGTCTTCCCAGCACCTCTGGAAATGACAGGAACAGAAGGATTGGGGAAATACAAGCAGTGATCAATTTTCCCATTTTATTCACTCATGTTTATTGCTGTACAGACAGCATCTTTGCTGATGTGAGCTTTCTGCTGGACAAGAAAACTGGTATTTTACTGGACAGTCTTTGGCAGAAGGACTGTTTCCTCTGTGACCAGTTGAAATTTCATTCAAGCATGTTGTGGTCTCGTGGCTCAACAGTCCAAAATTACAGACAAGCTCAGAGTGAAAACAGTTAACAGGACCGCTCTACTTAGGAATTAATTACATTCAGTTGTTTTAGGATCCACATAACTGAGAAAGTAAGGGCACACTTAGGCCAAATCACTTTTGGCAGAGACTTTCCACAGTACTACGTCACACCCTGATTTTGCAATCTATATCCACTGCTGCCAAATAGAGAGTAATGCTTCATTTAATCCACACCCTTGTATAATTTGGCTGAGAGTACTTCCTTTAGCCTGAAGGCTCAGCAGTAATTACCCTAACATACACCAATTTCAAGTAAATATAAATGGTGTTCTTTAGATAAAGTTTTTTGGAATCTTCAAAGATTGCTGTTATTGTGCTCTGTATTCAGTGCAATTTTTAGAGAAATATTTTAATTAACTTACCTAGAAGAAACATGAAAAAAACCATACAATAAAGGAACATGGGTATCTTTGATCTCAGTATAAACAATTCTAGCAAGTTTAACTAGAAAATACAAACTCTTCTTCTGACATTTATAACATCTTATCAATCAGACAGAAGAAACTGGATAAGCAACCTTTTACAATAGAAGAACTAGATTGTCATTAATGCTAATGGTTTTGTCTCTGTGTCTTTACTATTCTATTGGAACATTTTTGTGGTTAGATGAATCTATTTATACAACTTACATTTTTAAATTTAAAAAAACCCTTTTTCCTATTCATTTTATAAATATAGACACCCAGCTCTTCTACCTTAAAACAAGGTCCTGTATTTGTGCCTTGAGCCAGAAGTCTGACATTGTCCAATGATGTGGGCAGCACATCAGGATCACAGAACTCTGAGGAAGCTCCTTCCCCTGCAGAACAGCCTGAGCTGCCTTTAAGCCATGATGAAGGCACAGGTGTCTCCTGATATACTTAATTTTTATTTACTGCCAAAGTCAGCTGTAAACTGGAATATCATGAGCCTTTGTAATCCATTTGCACTGAAGAAACTGAGTCACAGCTACTTCAAAATGTAAATGGTATAGCCAAATAGGTTATAAAAGAAGGAGGTATAAAAAAATAACAAAACCATCTTGTGATGGATGTTCCCATAGTTTTGAAAGAAAACTAACTTTGAGAAAAATATCTGTAAGCTGCATTTTTCAGTTTCTTCCACTGCATTATAAGCAAATAATAACAAAGTTTAATTTTCTTTCTTTCTCCCTTCTCTTACACATTTCCCTTAAGTCAAAGTGAGAGATATGAATATCTTAAAATGAATGATAATTTTCTCCAGGGGAGTTCCCATTCAAATTAACAGACATATATAAAAAGCACTTTAGACTTTAAGCTCTTCTGCTTATGGTAAAAATACTTCTAGCAAACATCAGTGTAATTACGTAGTAATTACGTCAGTTGACACTTGCTGAGAGCTGATCTGGGGTGTTGAGCTGGTGATTTCTCTCTACCAAGTTCTCCTACCATCTTTTGAAAAAGAAAGAGAAAATCTGCTAACTGGATCTAAAACTTAATTCATTATAATAAATTCTCAGTGACTATGCAGTAATCTTTAGTTAAAACAAAGGCTTCTAATGACTGTAAAGGTATATTTATCTTTGGTTAATAGGAGAAAAAAAACCCCAAAACAGAATAATATACTCAAAAACCAAGGGACTAAAATAAGTCAAGTTTACTCACATGAAAAGTGCTAGTATTCTGCATTATTGTTATACAGACCAAGTGGCGGTGGGGATGTTTAAGTAATTCAGTTTCCAAAAGAAAGAAGAGATATATTCTTGATCCAGCCAAAGAGTTAAAATCAATTATATCCTACAAATTACAGAAAATGTGAGAATTCTGCAAAGTTGCAATAAGATACTTCTCGTAATAACAGAAAGTAACTCATATTTCCACATTTAGGAATGTAAAAGAAAATACTAGGCAAATTTTTTAATTTTTTGGCATCAGTGTCCCACTTGAATAATTAAATGAAAAGGGTCACATTTTTAAAAAAATCCACCCTCATAAAAATATTAGAACAATTCTCTTGAATTTTTTTTTAAAGTTTCAATTTCTGAAAAGTGTGTCAGGCAGAATTAGTTGTTCAGACATGTGACAGAGCAGGAAGACAGCAAACAGTGTAAGAACAGGAAAATAACTGAAAAGTGAGAGACAAGTACTAGGCACTTATTTCTTTCATCTTGATGCATATTCCCCTTTTTCAAACACATGACATAATCTACTAGCAGCAGATTGTAGCTTGTAGGAAGCTAACCACTTTGCAAGCATTCCTTCTCATGTATCACTTCCTATGTTGGCAGCACCTCTACAGGACATACTAAAAGTGTTCTGCACTTCTGTCCAGTTCCAGACTTAATGGGTAGCAGACCGCTAATCAAAACATATTTCACCCACTGGACTGACTGATCACATTGAGGCCATTAGGACTATCCCTCAGTGAACAGGAAACTTACATTTCTCCCTCTCTAGAGGAAGGAGGGAGTAGTAGTAGTAAGAATAAACAGAAAAGATGAACAGATCAGGCAACCAATGCAAAGACTACTAAAAATAATTTTGCACAGGCCTCATAACATCACTTCATTATTTTCTCAATCAATAACACAAAAAAGGTCAGCAGACTCACCAACGCTAATGAAATTGAGAAACTTTGTGATATTATTATATGTTACCTACTTCCCTTTTGTAAGTTTTTTCATAAATAAAATAAAGTAAAATTAGTTTCCTATCATTACCTATTCCTCCTAGCAGATTGTAATACACTCAAACCACTTTCAACTAATAGTGTGGGTTCTGAACCACTTTTAGGTGTGTATTTGGTTCTCTTCACCATAATATGCATCTGCCCCAATTTTAAGATGTGAGGATAAAAAGAAAAATGTCAATGGGACTTAGACATTATGGCAAATTGCTACACTATTTCCATAGCTCTGATCTGTGCAGCCCTGCAGGCTTAATTGCTTTCACCATCACAGCAAATCTAAATGAAGCTGCTGGGTGAGCTAATGAGGCAGCATACATTACAATTCAACAGGGAGCAGATATACCCACATTCTTTCAAAACAAAATTGAGTTATTTTCTTATGCTTATATTCTTGGCAAGAAGTCTTTTACACACACTCTAAATATTTCTCTTAAAAAGTGAATAGGATGATACTTCACTCCTATGTTAAAATTTGATTTGTTAAAATACAGTATTAACACTAATAGACGGATTAAAAAACAAGAAAGTATGTATTCAGTGATCTGTGTGCTATTCAATTTGCCTGCATGGATTGGATCCCAGTAACATATTTCTCCAACGGGCATTATCACTAAACAAAAATGTTCCCCCCCCTCCCCAAGTCAAAATTATGTATTTTCAGCACAGTAGTGTGGGAAAGATGGCAATGCTGCCACCTCTACCACATGGCTTGTTTTAGTCATCTTATGTCTCTCAATCCCTTCCTTCTAGAGAAACTACAACTATTGTATTTCATCTCATACTTGGACTATATAGTACATATATATGCACCCTCCAGTTAATATATACTCCGTTGTCTTTTTTTAGTATCTCTTTGGAATATTTTGTTGATGATTATTCTCAAATTAGAAAAAATAAGTTATCTGAATAATGAAATTGAATTCAATTGTTGATTTGATAAAATTTTGATTACAGTTTGTATAAGGCTTCTTTCCCCTAAAAGTTTCTTAGTAAGAGATGAAAGGAGTGAGGCCACACTGAACAAGCTTTCTGCAGACATTCTGTTGAGTAGCACAAAATTATGTGAAAGGCATATACCTGCCAAAAAACCCAAACAAACCCATCCAATTCCTCCAGGGCTGTTGCAGTATAGAATAGATGCTACAGAATTGGGAGAAAGTATGAAATACCGGAAAAAAAAAAAAAAAAAAATCAATGATTTAACATACATATGAGACTGCAACTTTTGACATGTTTCTGCAGCATCTCTGCGCAATGTGAATTTTGCTACTTGGTGTAGCTCCTTTTTCTGATTAAAAAAACCTCCAAGAATAAAAATGGTATTTTAAGAAAATTTAATTGATGCATAAATATTTCTGATAACTTTGATGCAGAAATCTATTTCAGCATTTGCTTGAAACTGAAAGAAGCAGTTTTAAATAGTCTATCAAATGTAACAGAGGACTTAAATGTGAAGTCAGTTTTGTTAATATCTTTAGAGAGCAATAAAGAGTGCTTTGAAGCTTTCCCTTTATATAGATGGAAAACACCTTTGAATGTCAGTTGTGTTAATGGAGAGAAAATTTCTAATTGTTCTCAACCCTGCCAAAATGTTGTGTTTTTTTGGTTTTGAGATTTTCTTTAAAGATACAAGAACCATCACGTTTCTAGAACATACGTAATTAATTTTTAAAAGCAAGTTTAATTAACTGGTTTTATTGAAGTCCAAATTTCAGTGAACAGATCTGTGTAGTATTTATAGTCAAGCTTCAATCTCCCACATAATTAACAGTTAGGGTCCCTGTTAATTACAATGACTTGAAATCGAAAACTTATTTTAGAAAGCACATCCTGAACACAGTGGTAGTTACTGAAGAGTCAACTGTTGAATAAAGCCCAAAGATGCTGGATATTTCTTTCATGGCATGCCACAGACCTGCAAAACAGTGTCTCATAGGAAGGTGATTTCACTGTCCAAAGATGCTCACAGTCTTAAGGAGGAAAGGCAAATAAAACCAGAGAGGATTTTAATGTTTGTCAGCTAGAACAAGTAATGAAAATCTAGTGCTTTTGCTACTTCCCTATTTGTTTAAAAAATAGTAACTTGGAAATGGGTCATCCTGGAAGAAGTTATCTTGTCTTTACTCATCTCACATAAAGAATATTCTGTCATTGAGAAAGACACTGAAGCTTTTTATCAGATGATTAAACGATTAATTACTTAATTTGAAGCAAACTGGTTGGAAACAAAGGTAGTCTTGCCTCAGAATCCATGATTTGACCGGTCTTTAGGGGAAGTAGGGAAATAGCAGGATAAATAGCAGAATAAGACTGAGGCTTCATTAAAGTCTATAAACCTGTGAAATCACGCACTTGAAGAAAAGTCAAAACACACGATATGTCAGGGTATACAAAACCCATTTGTCAAAATTAACACACATATTTAAAAGCCATAGCAGTGAATATTATTTTTTATTTGAAACATTTATACGAAGTCACATACAGCTAATTCTGCAAATCTATCTGGATATGAAAAGATTTAAGTCAGGGAAGACCTGCTGTATTATTGATATGTCCATAAAGCACATAGATGGAAACACTGTTTTTCCACTGTTTCCTACCTCAGGCAAGACCAAGACAAACAAACAGTCTTTTAAAAAGAAAGGGCTTCATATATTCAGGCTACTACGCTGCCCATACTACAAGATATCAGCTATCACCTTACCAAACTATTAGAGCATGCACGTAAACCAGTTACGTGGTTAAACAGAAGCATTAAATGCACAGCAAAAGGTGACAGAACTGAACTGTCAATATAACCTTTGGGAATATGTAACCATCTGCTGGCTCTCTAACACAGGCAATTATTAACAATGCAATATAAGTAAAAAATATTATTAACATAATATTATTATTAACATAATATTATTATTACAATTAACATAAGTAAAAAATGAAAATATATTTTATATATAAAACCAACACAGAAAATAAAGGTTCTGTCCTTCCAGCACAATCAATGAATCAACAGATGTGTTTGAGTACAGATTTTCTATTATTCAAAAGCAAAACTTTACTGGCAGTTAGGCATTATGAACAGCAGCACTTATCTTCACAGTTTATAACCAATGGGGAGTGATGAAATAGATGAGTAAATCTCTTTCAAGTTTCATTGAAAACACGTCTACCACAGCAGAACCACTTGGAGGCCCACAAAACAACAGAGAAGTAATCCACAATTTTAAAAGATTTTCTTACAGAAAAATCTATTTCAATTGAGTCCCACTAGTACTTTTTTGGTTGCCTTCCCTTAAAAATATTCCTGTTCTCAAGGCTTCTTCTTTACTATATTTCCTTTTCTACTATGCTTCCCTTGTATAAATACTATCCTGTACCTGTGGCTCATTTTGGAAGTATCAGTAAGTTTCAGAAACAAAAACACTGAGTGTTCATGAACAGCTGTAAAATACACTTATGTTCGCTCATGTAATTTAGGAAGTCTCCATCAACACTTTTTATCTGTGTTTCTGTATAAAGTAAAATTCAAGAAAATAAAACTCCTTGGTTTGACCAATACTAGGAATAGACAGGTTGAACAACCTAAAAGTATACGTTAATGTTCTTTAAAGGGTTAGTCCACTTACTTTAAGTATTCACCATATGTAAGCATATGCATTCTACTGCCTCTGTAAGATTTACACACTGTGGAAATAACATGCATCCACTGAGCAACAGATAAATATTATTATGGCTCCAAGCTCTTTTGTTTCAGTAGAAAATAAAAATACTGAAGTTAACTGGTATATGGTCATTTGCATTGTGAATTAGTGACTAAGGGTGATTCTGAGACCAGTGGTCAATCTTTTAGACCACACGAAGGACCATTTCCCCAGCTGCTCAGAAAAAGTAATCATAACTTCATTTGCGATAAAAATTGTCTGCCTTTAGGAGATAATTCTGTTTAATTACAGAGATTATTCCTATCTTTACTATCTACGTTTTAAATCTCTATTACCTGTTTTTATTTCATTATATATTCCACCCTCCCTCTCAAACTCTTTACTCTTCTCAAGGATACAAAACAAAAACACTTCAAAATTAAGGTGCCAATTTTCTGTCTTATTTTACAGGTGCCCAGAAAAAGGAAAAATGGCATGAAATTATAAATTTTATTATTAGATACTGTGATTAGAAATGATACAGATATTATTAGCAAAAAAAGTACAGAATTGAATTGCTTACCTTTTTCTCAAAATCTTTCAATACAAAATAACTTTAGGAAAAAATCTAAAAATAGATTAAGAACAACTGCAAATAGACTATCAAGCACTATGGTTCTATATTAGCATATTTAATTTTAAATTCTATTCTTTTTGAGTGTCCATGTTTAAGATACTTTAGTAAGCATTAAAATACTATGAAAATATTAAATTAAGAAAAGCTGGCAATCTCATCTTCTTCTATGAACTTATAGCACTAATAAATAGGTGTACAGCTTAAAGAAAAGAAAAGTATTACAAAGATGCATGCATCACCATAGGACTGTGTCACACTGCACTTAATAAACAATATCACACATAACAAAACTGGCTTTAGCCCTGAAAGAGCTGCACAGCAAAATTTTAAAAGGCAGAAAACAAAAAATCCTTGTAGAACTTACCACTCCTTTCCTACAAAGAGTGAAGAAATAAAGAAACTTACCACTTTCAGTAGTGAAAGAATACAGAGGATTCAGTGGAACACTCAGAGCACCCGGTAGTCTTAGCTTGGAGTGTGGTGACAGAGATGATGGTGCAGGAAGCAAGAGATTTGAGTTTGCCTGTAATAGGAAGACAAATCAGTAAGTGAAGTGTAATTTCCTGGGTGACTTACTGATGCAATACCTAGAAGAGAAATATTTGCTTACTGTAAATAACTATTAAATTCCAGGGAAAAAAATTAAAACTCAAGTCGATGATGACTAACCACTTCAGTATTTATTTTTTTTAATATTTGGAGATACAAACTTGGAAAAATTACTGGCACAACATAAACTGAACTGTGTGTTTATATATGGACACTAACTCTCAAGCAGTGCAGACAATGAAACAGATTTGTTTCAACCAGCATTTTGTTGCATCTTCGTGTATAAAAGTAAGAAGGTATGTACATACGTTCATAAACTTGTAAAATAATTTCTCATTTTTGAGTAATTTTGAGTAAACTACACTACATCCATGAAGAGATACTCACCACTATAGGAAAAAAAACTTATACAATCCTAGCAGAGAATTGATTTCTGCAAAGCAATGAACACCAAAATCCCAAACACTTTCTACGTGTAAATTACACATAATATAATTCCAGTCCTAATTTCCATAGCAACAAAGATAACGTAGTCAAAATCTGTTTTCTTACGGACTTCCTTGATATAGGTACAACTATTACAAAGCAAAAGCCCTTCCCAAATTTTACTTGTCACATTATCCAATATGGTCTATGAAAAAAAAAATTAATGATCTTAAGTTTTTGGTTGATCCAGTTGAGAATTTTACTGTTTGTTAAATATATTTTCACTGCCTAAATACACCAAAACCAAAGTGGAAGAAATATAGGAAGAAAAATACTTGTAACTTTCTTCAATTAAGATATTTATATGTTAAAATTCTTGAGAGTTATTTACATAAGACAACATAATTCTTGACCCTTTCAAAAATGAAGCCTATTTCATCATATAGAATAAAAGCATATGGTCACGTAATCCAACTAAAAGCTCCCAAACAGTGGAGCACTACCTTTGGCCTCAGAAAGCTCAAGATCAGAACCTTAAACTTCAGTTGAGGGCCAGTGATATTGTGCAAATTTTCAAACTACAGGATTGTAAATTCTGTTTAAAGAAAGGAGACAATCACCAATTCCCTTTGGTTCAACTACCTCAAAAATGATATATTTTATATAACTATTATTTCTGTAATTCAATAAATATTAATCAATTCAATAATGCATGATATTTGGGTATTGGCAGGTGTACTGGAATGCAGGTAATATAGCGATAAAATGCATGTTAAATTACTTGACTGGGCGAGAGAGTATCTGCTACAATCTGCTCTGCACCACTATACCTTATTTTCATCTTAAAGTGTCTGGTTTTTGTGCAGGAATATGAACTTAATTCCAATGAGGAAAGTTTATAGTAAAAACTATCCTTGACTAACCAGGAATCTTGCAGCAAAAGTACACAATTCTAATGACTATATTGCAAAACTGACAGAAAGAAAAGCAATATAGAAAATGAGATTAATCATTGAACATGATTTTTAAAAAAGCACTAAACCTGCTAGATTTTACTACAGTGTACAAATTTAAATGAATGCTAGTAAGCAGTAGGTGGGAAATGTTATCAGAATGGAGGCCTGTTTTTCTGAACAACTGCAACAACAAAATTAATCTGCTTTTCTTACATTTACATATGCAAGCAAGTAAGCTTCATTAATATAAAGTTTTCTCTGATACAAAAAAAAAAAAGGTGGAAAGCCATTAGCTTACACATTTACTCAAACACAGAAAAAATAATCTGTTCTGAAAATGTTTTGAGCTCAGCTTCCCAGTGTTTCATCTTCTTCAATCCACATTAAACGCCAGGGAGAGCCTTTCTCCCTAAATAAATGAGAAGATCTCCCCTTTGTATGAATTTCCTGCTAAGTGCACAGTACACCCTAGGATAAACGGAGGTTTTCCAGTCAAATACTGAAATGGAAGTCTCTTCCAAATCTGCTATCAAAAATTAGGTTTTAGATAACACCAGGAAATGAAGACAGGTAGCATACAGTGGCCTTTGGAAATCAAACTAAACAGGACAGAGCAAATTATTGAAAACTAACACTCAATAGTTGCATCCCCAGTTTATCCTGGAAGGAAGAATTATGAAGCTAAGCTTGTCTTGATTCTGGTCCTTGAACAAATTATATAAGAGATATGAAACTCTAGGTAAATTTTTCCTGTGCAACACTTAAAGAGAAGTGAATTATTTTCCTGCTGTATTATTCAAACACTTTCACTATACCTGCCAAACAGAACACTTTGAAATCAAATGCAACAAGACACACACATGAGAAGACTGAATATGCAAACCTGAGGATTTTAGAAAATCACCTGTTCTAAAATGCATCATAAGCTCTCTTAGAATACTTCCTTCCTGTCTAAGGCTTTAAAAACAAGATAAAAACCTTTTTAATAAAAGAGATATTAAAAATGAAGTTTTAAGCCTAAGCAGTCTTACAGGAAGTGATTCATTCTTCCCCTTGATGGCAGTGAAACTGAATTCAGCTGAGCTAAAGGACTGCCCATTCAAAGCAGAAACAAAACCAGAGTTTTAATGACCTTCTGCCACTATCTCTTAAGCATTATTTAAATCTTGAAGAGGCCCAAGGAGAAAAAGAAAGGCACAACACTATAACAGAAATGGGAAGCACTCAGCTAATAAGTGAGGAATAGTGATTCAAGCACAACTGTTTCCAGGTGAAGTACACTATTCTGCGAAAAATAATTAATTCTCCTACAACAGACAGACATAAGACTAGCCACAGAACAAAATGAAGCAATCTCTTTTTTTTTGAAATGCATGCTGTGGTAAATAATTGCTTAATACCTTTACAACAACGATCAAAGTTGGCTAAGATAGCCAACCATGAATTTACTTATTTTTCACAACAGGCTCTGCTTTCTTCATGCATAAACCACAGCTTTATCAAAGACACAGTTTACTACTATTGCAAATTGAATAAAAAACTAAGACTTAAAACATTCTTATTGTTTCCGTCACAATAAAGATACCTCCATAATTTTTGCCAGGTCAAACAAAGATGATTTGCATTTTCTTTTCTGTGTTAGAGCAGCTCTATGCCAGATAAGCAAATACACATTTTCAGTGAAACTAGTTTTCACATTAAAAGTGAATTGCATGAGACAAAAAATAGAATGCTCTAAGACTTGACAAGGTGGCAAAAGTAATTTCTCTTTTTCCTAGGAATGCAATTTTATGACCTTTGCAATCAATACAATCAACATTTCCATATATATTTGCAAGCCAAATCAAGTGGGTCAGCTCTATATTACTTCTGAATCTCTTAGTTATAAGTTTCTTTTCTGAAAGCCTACGTGTCTAGCATTATTAAGACATTTATTATTAAATTCTTCAGAATTTAAAAGCTGAATCTAAAATAAAGAACACCCACAATGCAATCTGATATTTTTCTCAATGTAAGAAGAAAATACACAGGCAATAATCCTTAAAGTAGGAATATGGCATTACACCTTTTAAATTTGCAATACAAGTTTGAATAAACTTTACATTGATATAAAAGTACAATCATTCTTTAACTAGGACTCAAACAAGTGTTGAGATTCTATCGTGGTAGAGTCCTGCAATCACTTAGAGATAATCTATTCTGCTCTTACATAGCTCTAGACTAAGTAGAAAACCAAAACACATCTAAAATGAGGTATTATCCACACAAAGAGGCAAAACTGAAACAGATTTACTTTGCTTGCTCCCCTGAGGCTTCCTACAGCCCTCTTGTCTGCATGGCAATATGGTTTCCTTGTAACTTGAGTGCTCAACTGTTTTTCCCAATAGAAGCCCAGAAGTGACCAGGACATAGAAATGAAAATTGACACTAGCAGGGGCTTGATCCTACAGTTCAGTCACTGTCTATAAATGCTAAGTCTTACTTACTTCAAATGCCCTCTACCCTTAAGAGCAAAAATTAAGATTGCTATAAACACTTGGAATAGTAAGCTTCTTAGGTATAAGGAACACTAAATTCTACACAAGACACAAATCAAATAAAGGCTTGGTTGTACACAGGACTTAGCCATTACATGTAAAGAGACTGGCCTTTCCTGGATGGGATAAAACTGGCATTTCAGCTCAAGAACATGCCTAGATAAACACATCTTAGCAGAAATGGGCAATGTCACACCAATAACAGTAAAAAGTAGATGTCTTGTTTAGTAAGAGCCAAGTAGGTTACTATATAAACTGTGGCCTCATGTTACAATTAGTACTATCAAAAACATATGACCAGAGGAAAAAATCCATTACTTCAGTAGTTAATTATTTTAAAATGGCTTCTTCTTTGTGCAAATGAAAGATGGATGTAACCTGTCTCCCATCAAAAATACACCCAAATACACACATACATTCTTTTTATTTCTCTACTATGGAAAATAAGACAACAGTAGATCTTCTAACATACATTTTGTCAAATACATATACAAGCCTATTCCTTTGTACTTGCTGGTAAAGGACATTATGACTAAAAAGAGTACAGAGCTTCAGGTAATCATGTAACTACTCAGATGTTTTTAGTCCCACCCCACAGCACACACTGTCCCCAATCACCCCTGAATTAGGCTATACTCTAGGCTTAATCTTGTATATCATTCTTTAACTCTCAGCTTTAGATTCTTGGTATTTGAGATCCATTTCCTTTCTGCAGCCAACACAGAATCATTCACTTGGCAAGGACCTCCAAGATCATCAAGTCCAGCCTTTGAACAAACACCACATTGTCAGCTAAACCACAGCACTAAGTGCCAAATCCAAACATTTCAAGGAATGGTGACTCCCCCACATCCCTGGACAGATGGTTCTAATACTTAACCACCCTTTTAGTGAAGAAATTCTTTCTGATGTCCAACCTGAACCTCCTCTGATGCATGTTGTAGCTGTTTCCTCTTGTCCTGTCACTTGCTGCCCAGGAAAAGAGGACAACCTCCACCTTGCCACAACCTCCTCTCAGGCAAGAAGAACATTTCCATGTTGCAAGAAACTATCACAGCCCTAATAACCATTAACAAAGTTGTCAACAATGTTATTCATTGACTCAGTGCCCATTTATGGTATTTTCTCTTATTAAAAGTTTCCAATAAAAGCTGCTTTCTCAACATCTTGGTTGTTGAGAAACAACAAGCCAGCTGGCAGAAGTAGAAGTAATTTTCTGGGTTTTAACACAAATGAATCCAGCTTTCTCTGCTTTAAAATACTATTTGAATAAACACAGCAGTACTCAGATAGCCCTGTTTAACTTTGTTCAGCAGGGACAAAACAAACACTGAGTTATTAAGCTTCATAACTTTACCAACATTTATGACAAGAAAGGTAATACGGTAAGACTGGAAATAAAATTAAAGAACCAATCAGTAAAACCCACATACAGTAAAAATGCTTGATCAGTGAGTAGCTTTTCCTTAACTGTACAAACTTTCATGGCAAGAAAGCTAATATGGTAAAACTGAAAACAAAATTAAAGAACCAATCAGTAAAATCCTCAAACAGTAAAAAATTCTTAACACCATCTTATTTTGCCCTCTGCTGAAATTATTATAACGGTATATTTTTGTGCTTAAAATGAATGCAATTAATTTTCTGGCTGTCATATCATTTATATAAAACGTAAACCACTGAGAGACATACAGTGCAGAAAAAGGTCATGGTTTGACTTTAAGGCAAAACCAGCACATATACCTATTTTAACCATGGTGTGGTAAAATTCACATGGCGGTTGCTAAAAATGAGGAATGTATGAAAAAAACCCTCATTAGGCAAAAAATCTTCTAAGACAGAAAAATATTACAGATTTTGAGAACCTGACCTAACTTTGTATGACTTTCAGAGGTCAAGTGAGAGGGAATCAAGCAAAAAAATAAATCATCGAAAAAAATCAGCTATTTGTTCAACTTTTTCTAACACAGGCAATTTTATTAAACCTAGAAAATTTAATGAATTGTCAAGAAAAATTCATCACAACTTCTAAAACCTTACTTTATAACGAAATATTTCTTAGAGACATGCAAAGTAAAATTATGGCAAAACTTTCATATGCTATTAAGTATTTTTCCTGTATAAAGCTTCCAGTAATAATTCAGACATTTAATATACACAATCAGTTTAAGAAATCACAATGATTCAACAGTATCTGCTTGGTAAATAAAAAAAAGCTTTATGAAAACTATTTTAACATAGTAAGTGAAATGCACCAGGTTTACAAGGTATCAGCTGCATCATGGCTTATAAAATACATCCTTAGAAGTCTGCAGCTGGGAGTAGCTTTGTGGAAAGCAATAACTACAATAAAATTTCATAGAGTAAGAACATTTCCTAGTATTCTCAAGAGGAATACAGGAATAGGAAAAAGCCTACATCACTATTAAGAAACCCACCTACTTAACTTAAAAGCTATCAACCAGTGAGATGCATTGTACAGGTCATATGGAAAATGACTGCCTGTGTTACAGGATCACGTTCTATACTAATATGATAAAAAGTAAAAAAGAGGTTTTAAAAATACTTCACATTTCTTATACATATGATAAGATTATAGAATACCAGTACCTTCCCTTTTAGTTTGTACATGAAAATTTTGTATTGCAGGCATGATCAAGGGAAACAGCTATTCCAGTCTTCAGAGGCACTGCAGCATTATCTTGTACCAGGCCAAGAAAATTCACAGAATAGGCAACGTTTTCAATAGCCCTCAGTACTTCATGTATTATGAACTCGGTTTTCCATCTCCAGGTAGAAGTTTTAGTAAGTTACTTTAGAACTCTCACCTTCCAGATCTGCACTAAACCCCAAAAGTCAAGCATGGTATTTCAGAATTTACCAAAACGAAGATGAACCAGAGGACAAATTCTTATGAGATTGAAAATGGTAGCATAAAAAGTTACACACCACTGGGCATCCAGCTCTGCCTATAAGACTTCATTGTAGACAAAAAATACAAGTTTCTGTATTCTTCCACTTGATGGCTCAACATCATATTTATGTGTTCCCCAAAAGGGTTGCACTTTTTCTTTTAAAAGCGGTGGCTTTAAATTCTGTCCTGTTTCAACACAAAAAGATGTATTTTACATGTCCACTAAATTCTAAAAGGAAATAATCTGAAAGGACTAAATAGTATTGTATATGATATCTACTACACCAAAGCATCACTTATGAATATATTTTATAGACATACAGCTCAGTGATGGAAGTTCAATACATTTCATGCAATCCAAGATACAGGCTTCTGGATTTTCTCACAGTGCCTACTTTATGAATTTTGCCAAAGTAATAAATACACTCAAAGGACAAAAACCAAAGACCAAATAGTTTTAAGCATTTCTGTACATAGGAAAGAGTATTTTACATTCTACTTGTCTAACATTGCATTTAACATGCTCTGAGTATCAGAATTTTGGTAACCACTAAGACAACCTTTTAATAATACTTTTCAGAAATACACCATGAAGTAAGGACTGGAAAAGCTAATCATACTTCAACTTAGAAGCATTCATATATTAAGAGATAAAGCAGCCAACATGTAATTGATTCCAAGACTAGCACTACAGAACATATACAGATGCTACTCTTAAGTGCTACAAAGGGGTCAGACATCTAAAAGCCCAATTTCAGGGCTAGAATACTGCATTTTCAAAGAAAACCCTTCTCTCCGTACCTACACAACATGTATCATTCCCTTGTTACAGATAGTTACAAACAGGTTTTTTCACTGCTGGATGGAAGTAAATTTAAAAAACATAAACAGTGTTGAATAAAATTGAATGAAAAACACTTATGAGCACTTCCAAGAGCCAGAGATGAGTTAAATGTTATCCTATCAAAAACTTCCATGAATAGAATCATACATTAGTATTAGTTCCTTGAGGTAGAGATAAATAATAATTGCTGCCAGGATTCACTACTCTGTTATTTCCCTATGTGGTACAGAAGCTAATTCTGAATTCTTGCCTCATACAGAAATTAGTTTTTGCTTTTTGTATCAAAGGATCTAAGCTTTTGCTAATTGCTAAAACTTTAGCACAATAGTCAACTCTTGGTTCTAATTTCTGGGCTAATAATAATGGCAATGCTGCAGAAGAGAAGAAACTTCATCTATCAATCATTCATTATGGTTCATGTTTAGGTAAAAAGAAGAAAAACAGAAAAATAAAAAAAACTATTGGTTCTAACAGGACCTAGAAAGGGGGCACAGGTCATAAGACAAAGAACCCAAGCTTATACACGATCAGAGTATTCTCTCTGTCTAGCTTAAGACAAACTTTAATGTACTGACATCAGTTTTTCCAATCCTGTATCTAAGTCACAGAACTCCAAACTCTAAAGTTAGTTTTAAATCCAGTAGCTATGCTGTTGGAACATTTTAAAACCAGACACCCCAGTGTTGGCAGATTTGCTGTTTCTGTGTTCCAGCACTTTTGTCTCATAAAACATGACTCCAGGTGGGACCTTAGATCAGGTTTACAAGGTATGCTGCCACCATGCTTGCCCCCACACAGTACTGTTGTCACATGTCTGTGACAAGGGAATGCAAACACAACCCAAAGACCAGGACTACTCTGCACTGGGGCAGCCTCACCTTGAGAGCTGTGTGCAGTTTCAGCACACAGCGTAAGAAAGACATTAAACTATTAGAGTGTCCAAAGGATGGAAACAAAGATGGTGAAGGGCCTGGAGGGGAAGCTGTATAAGGAGTGGCTGAGGTCACTTGGTCTGTTCAGCCTGGAGGAGACTGAGGGGAGACCTCACTGTAGTTACAACTTCCTCATGAGGAGAAGAGCTGGGCAGGCACGGATCTCTTCCCTGTGGTGCCAATGACAGGACATGAGGGAATGGCCTGAAGCTGAGTCGGGGGAGGTTTAGGTTGGATATTAGGAAAGGGTTCCTCACCCAGAAGGTGGCTGGGCCCTGGAACAGGCTCCCCAGGGAAGAGGTTACAGCACCAGCCTGACAAGAGTTTAGGAGATGTTTGGACAATGCTCTTGGGGTCATGGTGTGACTCTTGGGGATGGTGCTGTACAGGGCCAGGAGCTGAACTTGATCTCTGGGGGTTCCTTCCAATTCAACATATTCTATGATTCTGTGAAATACATACAAGGTAACACCTGTGTTCTCATCTGGATTTTTAATGTTACGACTTGACCACACAGCAGCAAGCCACCCTATGTGTGGTTTCCTAAAGTCATCTTTCTCCATTTTTGCTTGTCTGTTCCCAGAAATATTAGCACATTCTCACACATCGGGCTGAATGGCAACTTTTAAGAGTTCTACTCTGACAAACACATTAGCAAACCACTCATGTGAGTACGCATTCTAATAAGCCTTCCAGCAAAGCCTGCACTTACGTACATGTATCACTTTTCATATGAGAAAGGGAATTCCATACAAATTAAAAACTAATTCCCAATTATAAATTAGTAGAAATTTTAAGTTTTAATGTTGTATATTTTACTCTGGGCGTGTCCAAAATGTGGTAAATCAGGCAAGCAATACTGCAGCCACATGCAAAAAATGAACCTAGCTCTGCTTCAGAAGTATCGACTGCTCCCGAGTCTCATGTTGGATCACTGAAAAGATTAGCATCAATACTCCTTTCAAAGAAATCTCTTTCCCAATATCGCAGTGGTTCATATAGCCCTGCAAGAAAGCACTCTCAGTGTTTATAATCACTACTGCTATGTGACAGATATCAAACTGGATGTGGATTCTTTCAATCCTGTACTGTTTGGATATTCAGACAGTGAGAAGATTCAGATGAACTTTTTGACATCTCCCATATGGGTAGAGGGCTTGGAGGATGCTGTCAATAACATAGATCATTATCCTGCTCACAGTGGACTTACTCATCGCAAAGTAGCCAATGGAAATCTAGGGTTACAAAATTCCAGTGGCTGAAAGTTATTCTCTCAAACACAGTTGTAGGTTTATCTATTTCCTTTAGTCACATAGCAATGTGGGACATCTACATGCTTCTGCTAAATCACATTTGTCTTCCACAGTCCAGAACCACTGGTTAATCTGGGAGTAAACAGTTGCAATGATAAAGACTCTCATAAATTCTCTAACCCCACCTTTTTATTCATATGACCAGACATCCAGAACAGTAAAAATTTATGCTGGAATATCTTCCTGGAGTACTTGTCGCAGACACAAGCCCACATGCTCCATTCTCTCCATGTTGTGCCTTTCTCTGATCAACAACTTGATGGCACCAGCACTCACTTTGTAGGTGAACAAGAACAGAATGAGAAGAAAGTAGAAAAAAGGTTTGCTACCTTATGTCAGGCCACAGAAAGGTAGAAGCAGCATGCTACTGCTATCCATGAGAGCTACCATGTGGTGGTTTCATGAAGGGGTTCACTGGGAGTTCACAGTTCAGAAACCTGTGGTCTGTGTGAAGGTCTGTGGGATAGCTTTCTTCCAGACAGTTTCAAAGTTCAGGCCTAATAGGGACACCAAAGCCAAGGAACCAGACTAAATCTAATCCAAAGTAAAACCCCTAAAGCATGATGACAGTAGTTACAGCAACTTCAGCAACAACTGCTTTCATCTACTCATCTGCTTCTTTTGTGATTCACTACTTATTAATGCAGACAAAACCCAAAACTACGTTAAAAAAACTACACATACTCAAAAGTACTTCAAAATGAAAAACAGTAAATGCAAACTCAAATGTGGTTCATGTCATTGTGAAAAGTAATTATAACTTCGCAGTGCTATTCAGAAACATTCTGCATTCTTGCTGCATGCAAAATTATCTCAAGTTGGAGAATTTAACCTAATACAATTTATTTCCAATTACAAAAGCTTTAATTACCAATTTGGGTATTGTGAAACAAGACAAATAGTGAAACACCCAACCAAGGAAAGCACTTTTTATCCCTCATTGTCTGTCTCCACTTCAGGCATTTTTTTTCTCCTTTCTAATCCCCAGTCTCCTTGATTTTGACATTACATTACACTCAGTCCCTTTGGAAAGGCAATGGAAGGGTGGGGCATAGAGTGAGGTTAGTGCATAGTGACTTGCTCTTTTTGACTCTTCTTTTTTCTTGCTCTTTTCAACTGCTTTAGTATGGATCCTCCACCAGACAACATCCCCTTGGGAATTGTACCTGTCTAGCAAGGATTCTTCCATTGTTTGCAACCCCTTCGGAAGCATACCATCATCTCTGTTTTCTTTTGCATGTCCTCATGTATCTCTTGTCATTCCCTTCAAGTCTACTGTTATTTCCCCTCTATTTCCATTTCTGCATTGTTTTGTGTCTCTTGCACCACCTTTTTGCCTCCTTCTGTGTCTTCTTTCACATCTCATTTCACATGGCTCCTTGCATCCCTCCTCCTGTATCTTCACTTGTGCCCCCTGAGACATTTTCCTTTGCACTTCTCTGCTGTGATGTTTCCTGTCTCTAGCAGGTTCTGACTTTTCTTAAGTCTGTTTCCTCAGAGGTGCCATATTCTGTTTGGTTCCAGTTTCAGTTGTGCAGTGGGTCCATGTTGTCCTTCACTGACCTAGCTTAAAACAGCTCTGCCCAGCACAGGGCATGCTCTCCTCACAACCCTGCAGCTCCCTAAAAACCCTACTATTTATGCCACATACAATTTTTAAGGTGGATAGGAATCTCATCCATAACAATCTATGGATCCCTGATTTCACATAAATGAACAAACAGCAATGGGCACCAGCACAAAAAGATTCCCTTGTCACTAGTACTTGAGAAACAAAATTAAGTTTTTTATGATTGCTCTTTTCTGAAGAGCTACTTACACCTGCATTAGTCTAAGTGAGAGATTTAATTTCTAAAGACCAGATGCCATGACAACAATGCCATGTTTTTTTAAGTATACCAGTTCCGGAATATGGGAAGACCATACACTTCTGAAATTAATTAAATTTGACTTACCGTAACAGAATCGAGTTTTTGTTTCACCTTCTGCATTCTCATTGATGCTCTTGCAACATTGACAAACTGATCTGCTGGAGACATCACTGAGTTTTTTTGTACAGGAATTTCAGAAAAACTGCTAAAGAAGTGAGGCCCTCTTGGTGCAGCTGTGGTAAGTGACGAACTGAGATCTCTTACGAGTTCAGCTTCCTGTTGTGCAACTGTAGAAATAACCAATATTAATGTCTCAGGTGAAGCCTTACATTGCCATGGGAAAAAACCTGAAGGATCACAGTCATTTTGCCAGCCATGTCTTCAGTCAAACATCAGAAACTGTATCAATAGTGCTATAGGGAAAACCTGAAATTTTACCCTTACTACCCCATTTTCCCCCTAACTCTTTTGATCACAATATCTCATTTCAGTTATTTGTCTTCAGTAATCTCTCATACAGAACTGGTATTTATGCATTGCTTATAAACAATAGTGTTCCTCATGCAGAAATAGTGGCATTGAATAGGGGGGAAAGAGTGAGAAGAGAAAGGAATTTTTCAAAGGCAATGAAGTTATAAAGCCTGCACTGAGTTCAAGTCGGTGACATTTCACATTTTTCCAGCCTAGTTCAAGTGAGTTCATGACGCCTGAGCAATATATCATAAGATGACAGACATATCATACAGGCACAGGACACACTGACTGACAAGTTGACTTTTGCAATTTTTTGTACTATGGTTTCAAGCCAACAAAGGTTAGAAGAATTCTTCATGGAAGCTCTGCCCAGGATATTAATAAAACTGTTGGTGTATCTAAAACACACAGTCAGAGCCTTAAAAATTGTGTCAGTGACTAAAATTAGTATTACTACATGTTTAACTCTTTCAACACTACGGCAGTATTATTATTTTCTAAAACCAAAGAGGGTGCTTTCAACCAAAAAAAGGAACAAAAAGATAGTAACCAATGATACAAAAGAAGACCACAACCTATGCAAAATCTTACTGTCAGCAGTTAAGCAGTCAGAAGACACAAATAACCACCACTGTGCTGTGTATACTCTAAAAGTTTATGCACATACATATATATTTCAAACTACTACTCAAAGTTTTTTAAAACTCACTGCCTGCTCAGCAATCAAAAAATTCTGAAGAAACCCTTCAACCCCCCAAAATTTCATTTTTTAAATACCCATATTCTACTTAATTGAAGTGTAGCAGTAAATATTGATTGCAAAGTCATTCCACTAAATGCCCCTGTAAAAATCAACCAATTCAACAAATAATCTACACTGAGATTTTATATGAGTAATCCTATTACTACATGTTACTTAAAAAGCCAGTGTATAAAGACAGGATTAGCTTTATAGATCTATGTCCCCTGCAAATGTAATTCATACAAAAAAATTACTGCATAATTCATATTATCACATTAACTGTCTAGGTGGAAATATCCTTAATTGAACACAGCTATCAAAAAAGCCTGCAAAGGACAATCTGAATTTCACTTAGTATACCAAAAATTCAGTTAGCATTTATTACTATCTTCTCTTCAATGGTAACATGGGGAATAAACATATCTCTGACATAAGCATGTCACAGCTATAACAGTTATTTATTAGAAGTTTATACACTCTCATTCATTTCTATGAGAGCTCCTCAACATTATTTTGTAACACAGCTGGCACAAACTACTCAGACTGATTAAGCTAATAATTACTTTTCCAAATAATTGTATTTTCTGGCTCCATAATCCACCCTGATATTGCAAAAAGGGGTTTTTTTTATGATGCTGCCTATATATGATAAAGTGTTGCAGAAATCACACAGTATGAAACACAAAAACCTTGAGGGACTTCTGGTGATTCTGGCTAGGCCAAAACCCTTGCTTAAAGCAGCATCTCATAGAACAGGTCGTGGAGGATCATGTTCAATTCAGTTTTGGTATCTCCCAGAAAAAAGATATACATTATCATCAAATGACTGTTTTCTTTTTCTCTCAAAAGAAGTACAAATACAAACAAATTGCTTCTAAAATAAAAAATTTAACAGTGAGTATCAAGAGAATTTGTACTGTACCTTTATAATCATAAATATATACAAGTATTGGATGGTTTTGACCAAAGGCACAAAAAGACACCATGTGTTCATGTGGATGAAAGGCAACATCGCGAAGTGGAGATGTGAAGGAGAGCTCAGAATATACGGCCACCTGATCTCCTGCAGAAGAGAAATAAGTTTATTAATGCCAAGGAAAAAATATTTGAAACATTTGATACAGCAAAATAACAGTTGGTTCAATCTCGTATTATTGCAGTTTGCCACTGTAAATAAATGTTCTTTTGTCGATTTCCTGATTGAAAAGCAGTATTTTGGCATAAGACAAAGGAAATATTGCATGCTTTCAAGTTATTCAGTAAGTCAGAGAAGTTAGTGCTGTTGCAATAGCTGCAGGAAATGCCAGAGGAGGATGCACCAGGTTAGATGAGTTCTCTTGTTCTGATAAGCACGTTCTGGAAAGGTGGCGTTCCAAAGTATTTGTTTGTGCTTGCATTGTACGAAGATAGCCATCTTACTCGCAGATTTCAGCTATATAACACTGATAACAGGAGTGAAAATTGAGCAGAGAATTATTAAAAAATATATAAATAAAATTAGCTGATGGCACTATAAATGCAAATACAGTGTGTAAACAAAAGCCAAAATCCAATAAAAACATACTAATAAAAAAGTTCCTTCCTTCTACTTTATTTTTTTAAAGTTTTCAGGCAAATTATGTAGCAGTAGAGATGCAAGCTGACGTAGTTGAAAACATGGAAAGAAATTCAAAACAGAACTGTTATTTATCTGCTAGTTTCAAAATATTTACTTTTTTATTTTAAAAAATTATATAGATTACAATTACAGACAGAATATAACATCATCAAATCCAAAATGGCATTCTGCTACTTTCTGCTCTTATTTTTGTCTCTTTTACCTCCTGTACAAGAAACTCCACCCTACATTTTCATCACATTTTTTCAGAAAGATTTTGGTAGCTATTTTGAAACTCCTTGGCTTGGGGTCTAATTCACAGAGAAACATTATACACCACACACCAGTCTCTGACCATCTACCACAGAGATGAAGTGGTTCCAAACAAGAGTCTGACTCTCAAATCTAAACAACACAACAGAAAAACTTACCTGACCTAAAACATTTTTGTGCATTCCATCTTAAAGTTCCTCACCACAAGTAAAGAGTTGCAGTATACAAAAAGCTGAGCCTCAGGTGCTCCAATCATGCTGGATATTACAAGTGTTACCTCTATTAATTTCCGCTAGAGAATTAAATCTCAGAGATTAATAAGAGCTATTTAAAAGGTGGAGCTAAAGCTCCAGGATTTAAAAGTGTCTTACTGAAGTTTCATTCCATATCAAAAGTGTTTCAACAAACCTTAAAAAAACCTTTCCACTTCAGCTTTGACAATTTGGCTTAAGCCCATAAAACAATTAGTTACCTGTTTCTGGATTCCAAACATAAGCCTTTCCATCTTCACTTCCTGAAAACAGGAATGTACCACATGGCGTTAAGGTGCTGTGAATCTTTTCTCTGTAATTTGTGGCACCTATATATTTCTTTGTTGCCACTCTGAAGATAAAGAAAGTTTGCAAATATAAAAGATACATTCAGAATAGACAATGTAACTTTTCAAGTGTCAATCCCCCTCTATTCCTTAGAAAAATCAGTACAGTTCGCATCTCAAATAGATATGCAAGAACACACTTTTTGCAGAGTGCAGTATTTATTTAATCTTTATTTTCCCTAACCTTCATAATGCACCTGACAGTATGGATGAAAACATACATCCTTTTCTTTCAGCACAAAAAGGAAATCCTCAGATCTAGAGAACAGATAGAGATGCAGTAATTTGCACTGTCTTAATTCTGGGCTTTGCATAAAACAGGGAAACTGGCACTACTAGTGTAAGCTCTGTCAGAAAAGTTTTCATTATGCTTCTTGAACTTGAATGATTAAACTTACACAGCAGCTCTCTTCAACTCTCCAGACTAATGTCTCCTTGGTCAGAAGACCAGCAGTAGAATCAACAAATTTTAGACAGAAATGTTGATTTACTATTAATATGTTTTATATTATTTTGCAGTTTAGGTATCCTAATCTTTTTTCAGTGAAACGCTATTGGTTGGAAAGAAGCATAAATCAGCTTGTAAGAGACTACTTTAAACGTGAGGCATAGCCTGGAAAAGGATATCAAAGTTCAACATGGAGAATAACCCAGCAGCAGTACTACAATGCAGAATTTGAGGCAAGAACAGCAACAGGCCACCATAGCCCTCAAGGACAGAAGACAGTACTATTTCACATTTGTTACTGCAAAAGCAATGGAGGTATGCTGTGAGAAGAGCAGTGCATTTAATATGACAGAAAAATTATTTTAAACAATATTCCAAATAAATATACCCTAGATTAAATTGTATTTCACAAGTAAGAGAAAAGGAAGCTTTAATGATCCCAGTGCAAGACCATTTAAACCCAAATAAGAATTTTAGTTGTATGAATAAGAAAGATAGTATCTCAGAGATGTCATTAGAAGAGCCCTGCAAGATGTAAAACTAACCTTCATATGAAACCCTAAGGAGATGACTGAACCAAAACCAAATCCCTGATCACATACCTAAGTGACAGGACAGGAGCATTATCCAAAAAGATCAAAAAAAGCAAGTTGAAAGAGGAAAGTTAAGAGTAACCAGCTGTCAATCAAAGTGAATTGTGTTCATCTGTGACCTCCACCCCCTCTTTTCTCATGCAGGGAATGAACAGTTAATGCTGACGTGTAAAATTATCACTGCTGGGTATCTGACCCTGTGGTTTATTGATAGATTTAAGTCAATGTAACTGTGGGCTGTGGTCAAAGTAGCAGTCCTGGTGGTGTCCTCTTCACCATTTTCCCAGGCTCTCCCTCATTTCTTCTCTAGTATTTGGGCAGCGATGAGATGAGTTTGATCAGATAGCTGATTACAATGAAAATTAATCATTTGTATTTGTAGGCTAATTTTTAGTTGGATCAGCTCACTGGTCTGACTTACCCCATATCAAAAGATCTCTAGAGATGATAAAAAAGAAATGCTAGGAATACACAGCCAAAGGTGTGGGAGATTGCAGGAGATGGTATGTCCTATGGATAAATTTGCTTAAAATAATTGTGAAATTGCACCCCATATTAAACCCTTCCTTAAAGATTAATATGCATGTCCATCTTTCCCTCTCAAACTAAAACTCTGCACATTTTAGAAAGAGGAGAAACAGAAGAATACCGCCTCAAAAACCACAGGTTCTCTCTCTTAATTCAGCAATTTCATGCTTTGATTGAGTGGATAGTTTAGCTTCTAGCATGGTCATTATAATTTATCATTTACAGTAAAAGAGAAATATACACCATAATACAGTAGAGGCCTCAGCTAGTTTAAATATTCAATCCAGTACAATAACAGAACTGCTAAGTTTGGAAAAGACCTTTAAGTTCATTAAGTCCAGCTATTAACACAGCACTGTCCTGTCCACTACTAAACTATGTACCTAAGGGCAAAATCTACAAATCTTTTAAGTAACTCCCAGGATATTCTGTGTGGTGAGAGGTGGAAAGAAACCTAAGAAATTAAGGATGAAACATTTTAGGAAAGTCGTTCATATCTTTAATGTGACTTTCCAGAACAGAATGTTCAAGTGCATCTTATCAACATATGTATGTGATTGGTGAGAGACTGCTCACTCCCACCCAATGAAAGGATGAGAGGGAATGGATATAAATTGAAATATAGCTAATTCTGTTTAAAAATAAGAAAAAAGTCTTCTATGTTGAGGGTGAATGAACACTAGAACATGTTGCTCACAGAACCTGTAAAATCTTCATCCTTCAAGATATGAAAAATTAAATTGTATAAAGCTCTGAGAAGCATGCTGTTGTGATTTGATTATTGGGTTGAACTGGTCATTCTCTGACATCAAACTCAAGTGAGTCTATAATCTCCTTGCTTTTTATTTTTACTTGTCATTAAAAAAATCATGTTTATACCAATTAAGAATGTGAAAATCATCAAAAACTGCAAAACTATCTCACAGCCTGCTTAATAAACCATAAAATGCACACCAATGCATTTTTTTAGTATTTATGATAACAATCATCTTCCATTTCATCATCAAAATATCCTTTCCAGAGTCTTAAAAATGCAAAACTAATGTACAAATATTACCACTTCCAAGTTCTTTTCATGCTCAGACTGCATTTTAAAAGGGATTTCAATCTTTAGAAGACTAACATTGCATTTTTCATGCCACTTTAGGCTCCCAAGTAATCTAGTAATTTTTAGATATTCTATTCTAAAAGACTTACTCAATATCACCCAAGAGGTCTGTAATACAGCAGTGTTTTGAAACAATTTCCTAACCCTAACATTTCTATCCTTTATTATTAGGACATCTTTCTTCTCCCCAACTACATAACTAATACATTTATGGTATTTTATTTCCCCATGTCAATTTCAAAATATAATGGAAATACACATTTGGCATCAGAAATACTAACATTCTGAGATCCATAATTCTCAGGGTACTGTCTTTGGCATGGATTAATAAACGCCTTCCATTCGGATGCACTTCCAAATGATTTATTGGTGTTCCTTTAATATCATTTTCTTTTATTTCCTACAGAAGGATGGAAAATAAATAAAATTATATAACTCTGTGTTTTAAAACTCATGTTTTTTACACATTATTTAAAACTCATATTTTTACACATTTTTGTCTTGCATTACTCTTTTTCTGCTCCATTCATTTTATTTGGTTAAGGAAAAAGTTTGTTCCTATATTAAGGCATTACATCCTAGACAAAAACTTTTTACAACCATGAGGCAGATTCTGTTGTGACTGAATTTTTAAAAAACTAGGCTGATGACAGAAATGCTGACTGAACAATAGGCCTCTAAGGAATTAACAAAGATGTTTTTTAAAGCCTGTGGCCTATTTTATTTTTGTCTCTGGAGAGCAAAGAATTTACATGTTAAAACTGTGCTATCAAACCTCAAGCATTTTCATGTTTTATATAAGAAAAAGAACTACAGAATCACAGAATCCTAGAATATCCTTAGTTCCAAGGGCCCCACTATGAACATCAAAGACCAACTCCTGGCCCTACACAAGAGAGCCACGAGAATTACACCAGGTGCCTTGAGAGTCCAAATACTTGTTGAATTTTCTCAGGCTTGCTGGTGTGATCACTTCCCTGGGGAGCCTGTTTCCAGTGCCCAACCCAATTAAGTTGCAAAACAATTTAAAAAAATTAAGTCAGTGAATCACTGCACATTGTACCAGTTTTTCCATACCAATTCTTAAATAAAATACACCTCTGCAGTTAAACAAAAGGTAATGTATTTTAAAAAAAAATTCAAATCAGATTACTAGATTTGGAACAGTTCACATAAAAATTACAATTATAGTTTAAGAAACCTGTTTACCTTATTGATCTTCCAGTGTTGAAAAAGGTGTGGAGAACTTCCTTTGACAGGTGTATCCCAAACTATTATCAGTCCTGAACTATCTCCTGAGAACATGTAGTGTCCTGAGAAATAATGTCTTATAAGTAAAATACCAACCACAAAACAATAATACAGAACACAATCTTTTGTCCCCTCATTTTTGTGAATAGGCAAATACCAATTCTTCCATCTCTTTTGCTATAATATACTCATTGCAAATGCATTTTGCTCATAAAACATGACATAAGCTGATACCATAAATCTGGATACAGCATATACATTAAATATTGAGATGCAGAATGTATTTTTTTTTCATTTTTATTCATATTCCAAAACCAGCAAAAAGCAAACATTTACAGCTCAATGAGCTTCATATGATAGCTCAATGCTTATTTAGATATTCACTAAGAGAACCTTGAACTAGAAAAAAGTTTTCCAACACCTGTTCTTTATGCACAAATATTTATTCCTTATAAAAATACAGCTTTCCTCTTTGTAGTACCTACTCCAGAGACTAAAATGAACCACCTAACTATTAATGATGTCACTAATACTAGAAAAAGTATTTTACTTCAAACTTTACTTTTCACCCATTTATAACTCTTCCTCCACTAGTATATGTCAGTACATTCACTCTCAGCTGTAACCCTACCAGTTAACATAACTCACAATGGTCCTTTTCTCTGTGTTTCCTATTCTCTGTCAATACTGAAAATTTCATCATCTTCCCACTTCTTCATTCTCACAATCTAATTACTACTACCTTGTTTTCTTTATCGAAGAGTCGTAAGATTGATATGGGTTAAAAAGGACCTTAAAAATCATCCAGTTCTGACCCCCCTGAAATGGGGAGGGACACCTTCCACAAGAACAAAGCCCAGACCAACATGGTCTTTAACACCTTCAGGCAACCTGTCTCAGTGTCTCAGCACTCTCCCAGTAAACAATTTCTTCCTAAGAAGAATACATTGCCTCCATGAAGTAAAGAAAACCAGTAACACTCAAGCTGGTCTTCAATTGGAAAGACAGCTGTTTGTAAAAGCAATATAACTACATACCTTCTGCATCAAAACAAAGTGTGTTGATGAAACTTTTATGGCCATCAAGCTCCTGTAGCAGTTGCCCATGGATTTCTTTCACATTTGCATTCCAGATTCTAATCACTGAGTCGTAACATCCTGTCACAACCAACGAGTCAGCAACTGGGTGGTACTTGGCAGTGTAGACAAATGAAGGATGAGGGAAAACTCTCACTGCAGATGCTGACTTCATTTCTATTTTCCACATCCTAAAAGGAAACAAAGTTAAAATTTCTACTGTATAAAGCAGTCACACACGTAGGTGTAACTTACACCGTATTTTATGCTACTGGTTCTAGAGGCAAATGCTTGAAAACACTTCACAACACCTGTTTATCCCACCAATTTGTTCCACCTCTATTTAATCCTTTAATATGATACTTTCTAACAAGAATTAAGAAAAATTTACTACTTTACACAGTATTCAGTCTTCAAAGCAAATTAATGACTACGTACTCACTTAATGGATGTATTTCTCATTTTAAAGTACTCATAAAGAATCCCATGGAATGAATTAGTTTCCTTCTTCCAGGAGTTACAACCAAATTAAGCTCTTCTGGGATATTATTAATTTAAAACAACATTAAAACAAGAAAACCCATAAAAGAACATTTAAAACCCCAGAAAAATTTAGAATAATAATTCCTAGCCACACAGTGATCATGATCTCAAGGATGTTTACATCACATAAATTCTCTTCTTACTATCAATCTATTTCCTATCCTTTGCCACCCATAGCTGTAAGATCAGATTTTTCTTCGTGTTTTCTATTTGATGGTATGCATTTTATTAGTGAGTCTTCCACAAAGATGAGTCCACAAAGGATAAAACAGTACCTGGATCACTGAATACAGGTGGGCAGCACATTACAGTATTCAGTTACAAAATGTTATTGAGTTGTTTTAGTGGCACCTCTCTAGGTGAGGCAATCACTCCTGGTGGCTATTAAAGAATTTTAAGCTGACTCAGAGGTGAATTAATTACAAAATTGCTACCCTTTAGAGTACAGCAATTAATTTGCAATTTGATGCAGAAAGGTCACAAGGTGTTTGTCTATCTTTTAGAATGGTTTTAATCTAAGAAAATAAAAATTAATTTATTATTTACAAATAATGTGGGACTAAACCTTGGAAAGGCTTGAGGATAACACAGAACACTATGTAAAGAAGAATTCACATACGTTCATGAATTTATCTTCACGTTGCCTTAGAACTCAGTATGAGATAATCCAAATAATAAACTGATAATGACTTTCAAGCAGTGGGGTGCTGACACTTTTTAAGGAGCTGAAGGCAACTCACAACAAATACAGGAACTAATAACTTGTACAGCGACTGCACACAGTACACAGAAAAGGAGGCAGAGCACTGCAGTTTCAGCTTGCTGCCACAAATTCGAGAATTGAAGAGCAGCTTGGCCTTCTTACAGGCAACACAAATAACTGAAATTGATTTTTACCTCAATATAAAAAATTCCTACTTAATCCACTTCCAAATTTAAAAAAAATGCTGAACTCTCTACACACTCTTTTTATGCCTACAAATAAGCAACAAAAAAACTCTAAAACAATTTGACACATACAATATATCATTTAACAATTATTCTGGCATTTCAATTACACAACTGCCAGTAGCATTACTGAGTTGCATAACAGAAATAATAGATGGGGATCTGAAGGCTAAAAAACCCCAAAAAGATCTTTGAAAACCAATGAAGTTGCTCACAATAAAACTGTACAGTGTCCCAGCAATATTTCCATGTGTATCTACAGCTTTGAGGGTTTTGGTGGTTAAATCTGAACAGATCAATATTTTAACATTAACACTGTAGGGAAGTACATTAAAATTGTACAGGATTTAAGAAATAACAGTATCAAAATGAATTTACAGCAATTTAAACTAAGTGTAAAAAAACAAAAGAACACCACCAACATACATATATGCAGTGTAGTAAATTTACACTACGTGAATCTTAAATTTTCAATTTCCTGCCTAGTGTTCAAATTTGCAAACTTAATACTGCATTCATAGTATGGCAATTTCTCCAGGAACAGGATATTACAACTGTCTCAGTGTCTTCTTGAAATAAAATCTTTTTAAATTTTTTTACTGCACTGTAGATTTAGACACTAAAGTTTTTGGAAAAGCTTACATTAGAAATAGTAAATACAGTGTAAGTGATTAACCCAATCACAATTTTTATATTGTTTTAGTCACGTGGTGACTAAACCATATCTTTAACTGAAACATTATAGCACAGTCAGTAGTAAAACACTGAATTGGACCACTTTCTTTTCAACTTCTAATGGTGTCTGCCAGAACATCTCATCATACTGACCTGACAGTGCCATCAGATGAAGCAGTAAGAAGGTACTGATTGTCTTTTGACCAACAAAGATCATACACTATGTTAAGGTGACCATAAAATTCTCTCAGGAACTGTCCAGAAGGAATTTCATACACTAGAAAAGTTGAAATAGAAAAATAAAATTTTTTTAAGCATTTGCAGTCAAACAGATGTAGCTACTTGAGCCAAAGTTTAGTGTAATCTTAGGCCTATTTTCTGCTAGTATAAATCAACTCATTTTCTTTATCTTCTCATTTTGAGGCAACAGGATGAAATATGAACAGACAGCAAGCATCTACTTCCATCTAGTGGTTCATGGATGTCACAAATGTCTTACCCCTTAAGAAACACCTTATTTGTATTAAATTATGAATGAGAACCAGATTAGGAATATGTTGTTCCTTTAAAAATTTTGACAACTAGTTGACAATCTTAGAAATATTTTAACAATGAGGTGATTTTCTGGGACTGCGTAATAAAGGAATCTAGATTTACTGTTTCTTGAATTTAAACACTTACTTTGTGTACACTTAAAATACTGCTCTCTCTAAATCTCAAAACTTTCATGCAAGGTTTAAGAACTATGCAGTTGAAGCTACCATGATGAAGCAGTCAAAAATTTGAGTTATAAGGAATGTTTGTACTTTGACTGAACTGGACCATGGAATACAGCAGCTTCCAGTAGTCTGTCTGGAGATGGTAACATTCCAGATCTAACTGTCAAGTCAGGTTGGGAGAAAAACTTACATGAAAAGTGTGTGAGGTGGAGCCTTAAAATGTTATTTCCCTTAAAACATTATCATCAGAAACTACGTTCCTTCTGCAAACTGATTTAGCATTTCCATTAGGTCTCTGGGCACAAATGGTGTCATTTCATACCATTAAACTGTGTATATGTAACCATGTAGGAAAATCCAGTTCCAGCCCTATCAACATAGAAAGAGCATTTTCCTCAATGCTCTTTAATGCACAAAACAATCTTCTAATCACAACTACAAACCAGAAACTCTAAAAAAGCACAATATAAAAATTAACTTTCCTTAATCTTTAATTTCCAAATACATAGGTTATAAGCAAAAAGCCAAATGTATTTAAACTTACAAGCAATGGGATAGCCATTCCTTCCTGCACACGCCGCTGCCAGTGTTCTCCCATCATGAGAGAAGCGGATACAGAAGCAGCCCATATCTCCACCTCGCAGGGAAAACAGGTGCTTGTTGGGTATGCGGCAAGCCTGGCTTTTCAGGGAACAATTGGTAGGAATATTAACTACCCAAGGCATGGAACACACTCTTAGCTTCTGACATGCAGAAGTTCTAAAAGCCTAGTAACATCTTAATGGCATTCCAAAGTAAAATTCAACGTACTATGAACAGAAAAAGTTTTGCAGCACAACCTAGGCACCATGAATGTATTTTTCTTTCTGCCCCATTATTAAAAACAACTAGCAAGTTTAAAAAAAACTAAAAAATATTTGCATTGAAATAAATTCCTCAATCTTAAGAAATACTTAATAATGCCTGCCATCAATTATGTAAGCTTTAGAGTTAGACTGTAAGTGAAGCTTGTTTAAGAAGTCTAAGCACAACTTTTAGTAACCTAATGACTGCAGTGTGAACTCAGAAACCCAACCAAAGGGTTGACCTTTGGTCTTCTACCAAATCATTTTAACGTTTCTCATCTGTATTTAAATATCTGACTTTTAATGACAGAATAAGAGATGAAACATTTCAAAAAACTGAACTGGTATTTTAGACCCCCTTCCTTTCTCCTAACCTATTACCTCTTTTTGACCTAATGGCTTTTTCTCCAAAACTAAAACCAAAGTTTAAGGCGAAGGGCAATAACCACAGTACCTGTGTGGTTCTTCAATGTAAGCTCTTTCTGTCATAGTTTAAAAATGTCTTCAACAAACAGAAAGAAAAGCCAAGAAAATATATTTCTAATCAAGCTGAAATCTGAGAACTGGCTTCCTGTCTTACTTCCATTACCGAAATAACCCTACTCTTTCAAATTCCTAGAGAAATTTGCAGATAAAAATACCTGGCTGTTCTGGTGAAAAAATGGTTAAATCAATCATATTTGCTAAGGTTAAGCCTCTTCTACCACCTAGGAGAGTTTTTTATGTTTTGTTTAATATCTTTGTTAATTATTTTAATTAATTATTTGCTTAATAATACTTATAAAAATATAGTAAATATTTAAATTATTTTCATTTAGAAGTCAAAGAAAAATACTTCACCTGTCCAGGCAATCTTGACCATTTAAATGGCTCCTTTTGCTCCTCTGAAGAAGGTTCACATGTTTCTCTCTGGAGCTCAGACAGTGCTGTATTACTTTGTTCCTGTTGAACAGCTGCCATAGAGTGAAAAGAAGGACCAACCTTAAGGCAAACAAAACTAAGTATCAGGGAAAAAATATTTTTAAAGTGAACAGTGTAATTTCTAAAAAGGTTAAAAGGTACTTTTAATTTAAATGTCTTGCATTTTTATATCTGGAACACAGAGATTGGAAAAACTCAATACATGAAAACTGCACTGCAAAATGTCATTTAAAGTAACCAGGAATTCAGAGAGTAATCCAAGCTTCCAAAGCTGTGTCAATCAGGTGGTATCACAATTTTTTTCAAATAATCAATAATCTCCTATTTTTAGTAACTGTCAAGGTCAGTGAAAATTAGAATTACTCCATTATTGTATTGTATTGTACTACTGAAAAGGTGCACATCTCACCAGGCTTCCAGAGACCACCCTTCATAGTAAAAAAGCATGAAGAAGAAAGCAGAAGAAAGTATTACAGCTCTAAATACAAATGGGAAATTATATAATAGAACAATATTGTATTTGCATCAGAGAAAAGAAAATGCCATATTTATCTTCAATGCCCATCTCAGCACAAAACAGTGTAAGCCTATTTTTAGAGAAGCTTTCAAATGTGAAAAAAAATAGAGCTCAATACAGCTAGAGGGTGCAGGGAAGCAAAGGTAAGTAACTTGCATCGTTTCTCATAGAATTAATAGACCTGTGTGAGTTCAGTGACTTAAAAATGGCACTTCTGCTAATAAGAAGGAACATTAATCTTCAAGAAAGTACTCTGAAAGTTTTCTGACTGTCAGTCGCAAAATATTCAAAGTTGTAGGTAGAAAAGTATGACTATTTTTCAAAGATACCTATGAAGGGCTGAGTTTGAAACACCTATCTTGAGATGTAACATTCTTATTATACATTTTTATATACTGCATGTAAGCACAGCTTTATATACATGCATACAAACACAGACTCACATGCTCTACCTAGGTACCACAGAAGAGTCTGCATATTTACAAACATATTTATATGTTTAACTTACATGATCTGGCAGTTTTAGGCCTTTTACAGTTACATATAAAGTTGATGGGTAACGATTTCTAGGACATTTTGCCCACCAGTCATAAACCTCAACAACATTTGAATGTGACCTGGTCCTTGAAGGTGGGTAATATAATTGCAGACGAAGTTTTCCACCAACGTTTAGAACTCCATTTGCACCTACAAGCTGGAAGGGTGATTAAAAAGAGGAAAGAAGAAGAAGGATGAACACAAAAGTAATTGATCATTTCTAATATTTTAACTTACGGCATAAACTCTTGAAATCCACTTCCCATTGTAGAAATACACAAAAAGTGATAATGAACTAAGTATGTATTTAATCCCCTCAGGATCAAATCATCAAGATAAAATCTTCGATGGCAGCCTAGTTTCAAAAAATGTGTCACAGCAGTAATACCTCGAAAACGGGAAGACCTCTACAGTACCTCCTTTTTTTAAAACTGCTACTTGCTAAAATGAACCAAATAGCAAAGGACTGCCAATCCACAAACAGCTTCTTCCAAATCTGTCCTCTTTGAATGCTGCAATGAAGGGCATTGGTAAGGCTTTGGTTCACAGCAGAAGATACAGCAATGTAGTAACCTCTCCAACTTCAGAGGAGACAGAGTACTCCTTACTAAACTGAAGAATACCAGAAGTACCTACTGCCATTTACTGATCAGTGGAATCAGAACATTTCTACTTTGACTGATAAAGATAAAAGGATAAACCAGGCAGATGTAGTAAGAATGAAGAACAGGCAATAATTTTATTCATATTTATGAGCTAAAAATTCACTCTTCCCTCCGTTCAGGAGTTGGCTGTACTGAACTCCTGCATGCACAGTTCCTACCAGCTCTGCTAACAGACATGGGATAGCAGACCCCTGATTCCAGTAGATTTATCTTGGGCAGAGCTCAGGAGAATTTCTGTATTGAATTGCTATGGAGGCCCCCATCCCTTCACCTATACTTGCAGTCCATTTTCTTCTCCTGTATTTCTTGTATTTCCTCTATGTTGTGGACTGCTCAATGATTGTCAATGACTATCCCACACAGAGGTAGGTGTAAATAAAAAAATCTTCAAGGAAATTGAAGTTTGTCAGCTCTCAAAGAACTAATTGACACATGCAAGGGTCTCTTAAAAGGGTAGAAAGATAAATTACCCACATCTCACATTTGGCACATTTGTATCTCAATTGCCACAGCATTTCAAACTCTGCAACTGAAAATGAGAAGCATTCTATAATTAAGTTAGGAAGTCTTTTCAAAGACTGGACAACTGAAAATGCCACTAGAATACAGAACAGCCGAGGTACAGAAATTAGTGGATTTGTAATTTTCTTCACAATCACATAAACACAAAGAAAACCCTAAAAGAAAACAACCTTCTGTACTTTAGGAACAAAGAAAAAAATCTTACACATTCTATACATTCTAGAAAAACACATTCTTTAAGGTCAAGCCTGTTACTGTGTTGATTTCATGGTGTGGAAGAAGAGGAAAAGGAGAGAACAGCCAAGCAAACAAGGGCTTTTTCTTTTCCACCTCCGTTGCTGAAAATATTTTAAAATGCTTTCCTACTTAGTACAGTTGGAAATTTTCAGATAAAAGGATTTATGAATTTTGTTTCTTCATTTAATTATTTACAGTACCTTTAGAAATGCCCAACAAATTTTTCGGTAATGACCTTCCTGAATTATTAGATCAGAGCTGGCTCTCATTTCATGCATACTTGGAGAATCAAGGACCTAGAAGTATCAGCAGGAATATAAATGAATTTGTAATGAACGTGTACTTCATGGTAATTAAAAAAAATCTGCTGAAAATATGCTTGGTCAATTCACTAAATTAAACAGATTTAAATTTTAAAAAATTACAAAACCAGTGTTTCTTCCACACAAGTAAGAAAATAGAATAAACAGGTCCTTATGCATTTTTCTGCTGACTATTTATGACCTTCATTAAAAAAGAAGTCTAGTCTTAAAAAACCTTATTCTTGCTCCCCCTATGTCTCTATCAAAGAGAAAAAAATTACGTGTAATTTTCTTAATAATTCAGAAATCATTTAGGTCACAATTCTGACAGCTAAAATCAGCTGCATATTAATCTATATGGAAAATGGCAGTCAAAAAGTTAGGGGTTTTTTCTTAACTTTATCACTTTTGTCATCAAATCAGTCATAAAAGTTTGGGTTGGAAGGAACCTTCAAAGATCAGTTCTGAGCCATGGGCTTGGATGTCTTTCACTAGATCAGGCTGCTCAAAGCCCCACCCAACCTGGCCTTGAACACTTCCAGGGATGCCTCTGAGTCTTCATCTTTCTGTCAGTGACCTGAATTTTTCCATATTTCACTACTCCTGGAAGTTTATCTGGTATACAAAAAACCCCTCAGAATAACACTTTTTCCAAGCTTATATTTCATAAATGACATTGAAGCCAAACAGCTTTTTTATAGTAGAGTCATACTTTTGGTTCCAACATTATTTCCATGAAGAATCTTTACATAAAAACATGATTAATTTTCTGTTAAGCAATTAAGGATTCTTAATTCTATGAGTATGTTCAATTACAAGCATCACAAAACATTAAGAAACATATGGCAATAATTTATATTAAATCTATTTGAAATAGGAAAAAAAAAACAAGGAACAAAAAATATTTATTGTATTAGGTTTCCATTTTTATGTTAAATTCTACAGAATTTCTCTGTACAAATACTGAAATGCCTAGCTAATTTTAGCCTAAGCTAACAATTACATTGAATATATAACCTAAAACTTTTCCTTTAAACATAATTGTACTGGAGGGCAGATTAATAATTACTTTATAAAGACTGGGACAGGAGAGGTAGTTGTGTAAAATGTTAATGGAAACAATGCAATAGTTTGCTCATTGGTACAATGAAGTGCTGCTACAGACAAATTCTACCTTTGAGTTTCTTGTACTTAAACCTTTATTCAGATTTCAAGAATGTGAAAAGAGTGACATCCACCATATCCTACCAGCCTTCCCCAGAAGTTTGAGAGCTGATTTTTAAAGAAAGCTTAGTACTCCTTGTTACTATCAAAATAGAATCCTTTCCTATAAACCCCCCCACTTTTTGGTATGTCCACTTAACATTGTACCTTAAAAATATGTTATTAACCTAATTTAACTGAAATAAAACACCCGATTCAGTCAAATAAATACTGCTGAAGAAACAAACGCAAAACCAAAATGCACATACATCAGATGCTAAATATTTCATCTTACCTCAAAAAACAGAATAACCTGAGGGTTTTCCTCCGTGTTTTGAATAAAATAAGTAAAACGCTCCTTAAATATTACTTGCTCTTCCCAGTCTGGAATTGTTGATTTAGACTTTCTAAAGTCACATGGTTTTGTCATTACAGGAAGAATGTGCTCTATTTCTTCTTGTTCATAAGATGAATCTTCCTTCTTGCTGTTTGAAGATTTCCAAAGAATTACAATTGTTAGAGCATTTAAAAAACAACCTTGAACAAAACAGTATTTTCATTTGCTGAAAGCTAAGAAACACATAAGATACTATTTGTCCAATTATAGAAAAAATTTTCTAAACCCATAGAAAATTGAAAACAATTTGCAATGTATATTGAAAAACTACAGGCTGGAGTTGAAAATCATAACAATTAAGTTACTATTAGCAAATTAATGCATAATGATCATGGCAAAGTCTACTGCTTAAGCCCCAATAAAATTTGGTCTCAGGAAAATGATGGATAATGACAGTGGAAACAAGCAAATTTCAGGAAAATTATGGATAATGATGATGGAAACAAGCAAATGAAGTAATTAGAAATATAAAGAACTAAACTTCATTTTAAAAAATTCTTAATATAAAAGGCAGATACTATTTATCCTACAAGAATTTTGCTTACCTGTTCTTGGATTCTATATACTTTTGACACTTCAAAAATTTTGCCTCTGGGAAGAATACAGAATGAACTGTGTTGGAAATATCAGAATATGCTGAGTTGGAAGGGATCCACAAGGATCATCAAGTCCAACTCCTGGCCCTGCACAGCACCATCCCCAAGAGTCACACCCTGTGCATGAGAGCATTGTCCAAACACTTCTTGGACTCTGTCAGGCTTGGTGCTGTGACCACTGCCCTGGCGAGCCTCCAGAGCACTACAGAACTGCAGAGCATTTAAAAGTGCCAAAAGGAAAAGAAAAATATCACCCTCACTTATTGTATGTATATATATACATGTTATCCTAGAGGTAGAAACTAATTAACAACCACACAAACCTAAAATACCCCGTTGTTTTCATTTTTATATTTAGTTTTGTAAGGAAGAGTATACCTATTTATAATCAGTGATAATAGAAACAGTTTATTAGAAGTCACCTATAATCCTTCTTCACATATAAGCCACTTCTCTGATCAACAATATGGATTTTAACCACAGGATGAGATACCAAGTGATCAATTTTAAGTCGATCCGATCGATGGATATAAACTCCCAAAACAAGATCATCACCAAAACCAAATTTAGACTGAGATGAAATTTCTGAATTCTTCATTTCCTCATCATTTTCTGCATCAACTTCTGTGGTTTCCTCTAGAAATTGGAGCAAAGTAAACAAACTGTCACTAATGGAACATAGTAACTTCTGTCTCAACTCAAAACTACTTATAGTAAATGAATTTTCAAGATTTTAGATTGATTTATCAAATAAATAGCCTCACAAATAAGCCTCAGAATTGGAAGAACAGAGGTAAAATTGAGTAACTTCAGAAATGTAACTCAAACAGTTCAATCACTTCCGTGTTACTACTATGGACAAATATTTCTGTAGCAGCACAAAAAAAAAAGGTCAATGAAGTAGTAAAGTATTACAACATTTTATTGGCAGACCTTTTCTGGTTTTCTTCTTAACCTTCTTGGCTTTAGTTTTCTGTTTATCCATGCTTTCCTCCAGTTTCTGTCCTTCTGATGTAAATAGTCTTTCAGGGGACTGACTTTCATTGCCACCTTCTTCTGGATGATGATGCTGCAGCTCAGAAAGGGACATCGCACTGCAAGGTAACGGATCACTGTCAGCAACTGCAGTCCACTGCACATATTGATACAATTACCCATTGCCATTATTAATCCACTTGAAATTCTGCAACTCATCATCTGTGTATCTTCAAAACAAAACAGCTCCCAGCCCCATTAGTGTCTTGCTTTTTTCAGTTCTCTCCCTCCTTCCTTTCTCCTAATTTCCAGACAAGTGCAGAACCATTTATGTGAAGAGTTAAAGAAATACTCTTTTTCTGGATCAGGGCCATCATTTATTACTAAAAAAAATCATGCACAAAACTATCTTAAGTTACTTAAGAGTGACTTCCACAGTAAAAAAAAAACATCAAATAGCAATGAAGAATATTTATTAAAAAAAAAGTTTAAAAGAATCCATGAGCTAAATATAAATCATGACAGCCTTTTGAGAAAGGATTTAGTACTATTTTTTCATAGGAGAATAATCCAGTTAATCACTGAGAAAACATGAACAATTTATCAAAAAGCTGCTGTCTTAAAATGAAGTATTTTGTTTAAGATTCACAGACACACCGTATACAGTTTGTCATGTTACCTTGTTTCAGCTTCACTTAAAACTGCTAGCTCTTTCTTCTTTTTCTTCTTTTTGCCCACTTCATTATTCAATGCAACTTCATGCCTCTGAACAGTGGAGGTAGATTCAGACATCTGTTCTTTAAGTTTCTTTCTCATTTTCTTTTTAATTGCATTTGCCTCTTCCTCAGCCACATGCATCTGATAGGCTTGAATTAGCTGCTCTTCCTCTTCTAATTCTGTTACATTTCTCACTTCAGCCAAGGAATTTTTGATCTTTCTATCACCTTCTTGATGAGGTACATCTGTTTGTGATTTACTTTTTGTTTTCTTCTTTGGAAAATCATTAGTCTTTTCTTCAAAACTTCCCAATTTAGCTTCATACAAATCTTCCTCCTCATTAAATTGTTCTTGTAACAGTGATTTCTTTTTCTTCCTGTTCGACTTTGGCTGCTTGCTCTCTTCTCCACTAACAACATCATTGTTTATTTTCTTTGCAATCGATGCTTTCTCTCTCAATTTATTTTTTGTAAATCTTGGGCTCTCTTCTTCAGGATTATATGTGTTGTTTATAATTGCTTCATCATTCACACTTTCCTTAGATAGATCAATATTATTTCTAAAGGTATCAAGCTATAAATGAAAAGAACATAAAACATATTTGTACAAAATGTCATGTTCCAAGGATAAACACTGCACTTCATGTTATTCCTTCAGCAACATTACTCAAAGTAAAATTAAATCAAAGATCTAGTTATTTCATTGTTTCAATTTGACAAGTGACAGATTGAAAGTCAACAAAAAATTCACGCTGAAAAAATACATTTGATATTTGGACACCTCATCCTCAATGTTACATTATGTTTTAACATGACTTTTACATATATTCAGTAAAAAAAGGAAATCAACAAGTCTACTCCATAAACAGATGCCAGTGTTTTACACTGTGGAGGATGAGAAGATTTCATGCACCACAAAAACAAATACTTTCATCCACTGAAAATCTGAGTTAGAGACAGATTTCAGGCTCGGTTGTTTGTAGTTTTTTATACTGAAAGTTGCTTGTCAGAACTAAATTTCAGCAAATGCATTTGTTTAAGCACTTCTTAATGGTTTTATAAAAAACACATTGTAAACTTTATTCTCCTTCAAGTTTCTATTTCTGGTTACTCAAGGTTATAATGCTACATCCCTGCCTCCTTGGATATGTCCAAGGTCAGCTTGGGAGGGGCTCTGAACATCCTGATCCAGTTCAAGATGTTCCTGATCATGGCAGGGCACTTCAGTTAGATCACCTGTAAAGTTTCTTTCAATCCAAACTACGATTCTATGATAATGCCAAAGAACACAGAAAGTAACTGAGGTCTAATTCTGTAAGGTCAACACAGAGATAGCTCTCTGGTCCTTAACGTAACTTCTATAAAGCCACTGAGGCTCATTTACACTGTTGTTTTCTGTTTCTTACAGACAACTCTCTTAGAGCCTCAACGTGAAACATTAGAAAGGGCTTTAAAACACAACAAAAGCAAATTTAAAAGTTTGGAGAAAATATACATATCTGCCTACAAGGTTTTATTTGCCAAGACCTTCTTCCTCAATAAAAACAGATATTGTACCCTTCTAGTCAGCATATGTCTCCCAGTTACAGAATCATGTTTGTCTCAAACATTTGTAAAAAGGGACAATATGTAAAAAAGTATGAAATAATTGTCCTTTTAATTTCATCTTATACTTGCTTAAAGAAACCACTAACATATTTATTTGTAAGTCAATGATTCAAGAGGATATGGAAAATTTCATATAAGTAACTTGAAATACAGAACAGAGTAAGGAAAATAAAAGAATGAAAGAGTAAGCTTTGTATAAACTAAGAAAAACCCCAAAACAGAATAACATTCCTAATAGATTGTTCACATCCTTATTTCTGTGAATATCTTTAACTGTAGAGTATGAGAAAGGAAGATTAAAACACACTGTCAATTAAAACCCAACAGTGGCCAATAACTAAGGTCATGCTGACTTTTGTCTTTGATAAAACATCAATCCACTAAGTGCAAGTAGTAAATTTTTTTGAGAAATCCTAAACAAAAAGCCCTCATCTATGACCTGGTCAAGAGTTTCTAAAACAACTCTGTTATTCAAGAATAATCTCCTTCAAGGAATCTACCTGATGCAAAAACTGGCTTGAAATACTTACTAAAACTTGTTTTTTATCATTGCCTACAAACAAAAAAATCATAGATTCATGGAATCACTCAGGTTGGAAAAGACCTCTAAAATCATCAAGTTCAACCATTAACCCAGCATCACTAAACCATATTACCCGTGCCACATCCACATGCCTTTTGAACATTCTAGGGATGGTAACCCCACCATTTCTTTGGGCAGCTAATGTCTGACTATCCTTTCAATGGAAAAGATTTCCTAATATCTAAACCTTCTCTGGTACAACTTGAGGCTATTTCTTTATAACAAGAAAAACCCCACAGTCTCAAACTACAGCAAATTTCAGGACCATTAATAGATACTGCAGCCAGAACAAAGCTGCTTCAGCAGCTCAAGCATAAAATCCTCAGATAAATAGCCTGTATGATCTCAATTCAGGCCACCTTTCCCACATTGTAATTACATAACATAATTAAACAGAGGAGAAAGAAGCAAAGAAGTTACAAAGCAATGAAGTAAAAGCCAAGGGGTTAATAAAATCCTTCAGATTAGGATTCTGGCAGAGGTGGGAATACCGTTACAGATCCTCTGAAACACAGTACTGAGAGATATCAATTAAGACCAATCACCAGTACATAAACACTGAACTGAATTAGAGAAAGGAGTTAGGCTAGAAAAGCAGCTCAGTAAGCAGGCCTGTGTCTGGAGTAAATCCAGAGGGTTGCTGACATGAACCTGACTTTTTCAGCTTAAAATATGGAACAAATAAGAAGGCTTTGTTTCAAAACAGCTCTGTGGCCACAGGACAGAGGGGGCACTCCCCCATTGCTTACACTCCTGGCTTGAGAGGAGCAGGGCATGGGCGCCAGCCAAGGCGCACACCACAATCAATCACAAGTCACATCACTGCCACTCCTGCCCCAGAGCCAATAGCAGGGACAACACGTAAGAATCTTACACCTTTTCTAAAGGACTTCCCAAATACACATGATGGAAGCTGGCAATGTATAGAGTGACTTTGTCATGGGTATTAGGAAACTTGTGTAACCTGATTTACAGAGATTTGCCTGAATTTCTGCTTATAATAATACAGGCACACCTTGAAAAATTAGGGATGGACAGTTCCAGCTCACTGAAGCACTGACATGTACTGGTTGTAAAAGACCATTAACCTACAGTTGAATTGTTAATGAATGTACTTGTGATGATTGCTTGTTGGTGAGTTGTTTAAGAAAATCTTAATGTACTAGGAAACCGATTTTACTGCCATTGCCTGAGTAAGGCTCAAATAACAGACACTAAAAGTTAGGAGAACTTTAGTTTACAGATAAGATGATGGGCCTGGAATTTTTCCACCAAATTCTAACAGAAAATATTGAGAAAATGTGGGGATCCTTTATATAGTCAGCTATTATCAGTTACTCCTATTTTATGCACAAGAAACAAGGGGTAAAATCCAGTGGAAATCTCAACAATTATTCAGTACCTTTCAGCCTACAAACCAGATAGATCTGCAATCCTGCCTTGAACACAAAACCCAAGTTACCAATGACTGTCCATCCCAATATTGTAATCTGATCAGACTACAGTTTAAGAACTTTTTGCCTCCCTAGAGGGATCTAACCTTTTCATCTGGTAAAAAAAATTTTAAACATCTTCTTTTCAAGCAGAGAATTTAGATTGAACCAAATAAATCCAATCATTTTCATGATGACTTTACCTGGACATTGTACCTGGGCATTGCCTGATCTGTGGCTTGCCTCATTCTAACAACTAGAGGAGGCACAATTGGTAAAAAATAAATATGGTGACTTCCCTAGAAGGGATATTAGCAAATACACTTTCTGACTGTGTCTCAATTGCTTGTTTTTTCCACGACGCCTTTAGGCTTCATACCCACTGCCCCACTGGCTATTTATTCTAGCAAAACAGAGCGTTCACTGGCCACAGCTGCTGTGTATTTCCATCTCCATTACAAGCTCTTCATTCCTGTTAGTTGTGGCTTCAAACTCATCCTGCCTTACAGACACCAACCTTTCCTCTTCCAAGCAGACTGCTTCCCTGCTGTCCAGGCAGGCTCTCCAGGCAGTAGGCACAGAGAGCAGGCAAGCAGGCAGGCACTCTCCTTATCCTCACTTCTGTCATTTAAAACCATAGCAACCCCCTGCAGCTCCAGAACTCAGGTTTCAAAGAAACAGTGGACTATAAGGGAAAAAGTCTTATTAATCTTTAAGAAAGGCCAGAGCAAAGACAAAAGGAGGAAAGAGACTGGAACATTTCAAGTGGAAATAGGCTCTGAACCATGACCTGGTTTTGATCAAAGCTGGAAGATCACTTATGGTAAGTGTGTGACACGAAGCCAACCATTACTGACAAATTTCACATTATTTCAACATATGTGAAACTCTGTACAGTTAAATCATATGAACTGAAGAAAATGGGAACAAAACCAGCCAACCCCCTTCATCTACCTACTCTTCCACTCCCACACACATTTATTTTTTACAGAGAAATGACTATTTGCTGAAGCTTTTACAGAAATTTCTACTTGAATGCAACCAGCATGGAAAATACCAACCTGAGCTCCTGCAACTTTGTCACACGTCAAGGAAATACTCCAAATGGTCAAAAAGGGTTTCCATACAAGCTCTCCTCAAATACTTATTTTTTAAGTGGTTTGATTTGTAATATTTATAGCCTCAACAAAGCCAGAAATTTGAACTTCCACACTGATCCTACAAATGCTTCTTAATTTGCTTGCATACCACTGAGTTTTGATTCAGGTCACTGGGATTTTAAGTGTTTCTACAGAACTCCAAAACATTAGCATTTTACATCAGAGACTTCTGGAATGGAAACCAATTCTAATATGAATGCAAGTTTAAAACATTTATGAGTAATATGTAGTTGCATATGAACATACAATTATGTGTTCAAAAATACTTATTACAGAATGAAAAATTCATATTTCATAAAAAAGTAAACTTAACTGAGGAAGAATTTATTTCATTTATTAAGTCTTTTATTTACACATATGCCAGTAAATAAGTAAAAAAACCAATTTCTAACTCTCTGCTATTTTTAAACATCAAGTTGATTCTTTGTATAGACTATTGACTAAATAGCATATACATCAAGGAATATATATTTTTCAAAAGTTCATACAAAAATCCAATTTTAAATTTTCAATTTAAGACCAAATATTTAGCAATACTAAGTTTAATGTATCTATTCTGAATATACTTAATATATACAACTATATGTAACATTTATGATATTACATGAAATACCACTCATTTAACTTAAATGCGTATCAATGAAGGAACACTCATTTCCAGAATCTGATATGGACACAATTGTAAGAAAAAAGACTGAAAATATAAAACCTATCAGGAGGAAAATTAAAAAGAAACAAAACATCTGTCTTCTAAACAATTTATTTTCTTTCCAAATTCCAAACCTTCTAAGTCAATAATCAGGTTTATATAGAACAAGTTCATATTGAACTTTAATTCTCCTCTTCAGGAAAAAGACTACAATGTGAACTGTAACTCAGGAGGATTTCTGAGGTTCCTTTAGTACCAGATATGCCACAAAAAAAAATGTCACCTAACTATAAAGTCTGGGTGAATCCCTTCTAATCTGCAAGTCACAAGGTCAAAATCTTTAAAACAAGTCAACATGAACACAGAACTACTCAAGACACAAAGCTCAGCACATGCAGAAATTCATTGATTACTGAGACTTTAAAAAAGTAGAAAATGGAATTGTTAATTATTATATCTACTATTATTATATTTTTTCATCAGTTCTCAATTCACAGCTGCATTACACAGACATACCTGTACTGCACAGATGTAGTACTCTCAAAATTAAAGACTTTCACAGCTGTAATTCTACTAGCTCTCAAACATCTAATTAACTCCCAATAAAGTCAGTACTGAATTTGAAACATTTTATTAAAAAGGGTATGGAAAAACAAGTATTGGTGGACATTAAACAAGTGCATGCCTGCATGTGCCGCTTTCTTTTCATCAGTATTATATTCTATATAATTTTGGCATACCTCCAAGTTACAAGGATGCTTTGCTGGTACACAAAAAAGAAAATAAAAACCCCACCAAAACACGAGGTATGTACAGAAACATACTTTACACTTCATTTTTTAAAAATGCTTACATCTCCTTTCTGCAGTACATTTTCCTGTTACGGAAGGCAACCCAACAAAGCCTGCATGTGTTCTAACTCACCACAATACTCTCTCTCGAGTCAAACTTCTTATTCTTTGATTTCTTTGTGTCTGCTAGGCCAGCATGGCGTCTGAAGATCTCCTCAAAGCGGACTTTGGTTTTTGCCTTTGCCTCACTTTCAACTGCAAAAAGAAATCGAGAGTATGATGTGCTATCTCATTAATCACCACCGGTAAAAAAAAGTGCATAATCATGCTTTAAAATTGCAAAGGATGAGAATTATTTATCAGGGAAAGTTTGCCAAGAAATTCACTTTGTATTCAGTCAATTTCCACTGCTAACATAAGCCATTCAAGGATAACTCAGCAGCTTTGCACAGACACACACACACCAGTCTTTCACTTGCTGCTGAAGTCAGCACCATCTACTCTGTGCTGAAGAAAGCACATTTTTAAGAGCACACACATCAGGATCAGCACAAAACTTGGGCTAGCAAAACAGAGGACAGATTACTGCCCTCCCTGCTTATGAGCAGAGGTGACACACTGTCTTCCAGGAGAAGCAGCAGCTCTGGGTTCCTACTGGGTCTGGAAACCAGAGCAGCACCATCCTGAGGCAAACCTGTAAAAGCCAGGAGCTGGCACCATTGCCTTTCTATGAACCATACTGCCATCAGCAGCATTTCAACCCTTGAAGCAGTAGGTGTTCTAGTTGCCTTCAGGTAATGCTTCATTTGTAACTAAGAATTGAAAATGCAACCTGGCACACCACTGAAAAAGGTTGCTGAATCCTCAGCTACAGCATATTTACCACTGTCAGTACAACTTTTACAAAAGACACTGATTTCAAAATAAAAAAAACCACCACTTTGGAAATCAGCTCTAATCATGAACTCAAAAAGGAGTCAAATGGAGCATTAGAGATATATATAGGACAGAAATAACTCCTATCATTTGCACCTAGTTCTAACTATAAAATAGGTACTGGAAATCAAACACAAAGAAGCCTTACCTGCTCGCATTTTCAGTCCTCCGTTAGAAGTTGCTCAACACAACAGCTGCTTCTTCATCAGAATTCACCATTCTATTTAAAGTATTTAACAACTGTCATTAACATAAGTGGTCCATAAACTTCAAGTTAATAATTAAATCTGCGCTAATTAGTATTAGGGATGCACACATTTTATTTAGAAAAAAGTATTTCCCTATTTGTGCAAATTATTAGAAGTTTTCTGTTATCAAATCCCAGCTCTGATACTTATCATTTGAGGGTAAATAAAAAAAAATACAGCAATTTAATTAGCTATATTTCTGGGTAGTAGCCAACTAATTCAGGACTGTAGTCCCCCAATCTTCTAAAAAACCCAACAGTTTATCTAAATAATAATGACCCATGAAACCATTTATGTTGAAGCCATTCTAATCAGATTTGTCTCCTGACAGCATCAAGGAAGCCAGCTGATAGTTTTCAATACAAAGGTTAGTATCTGACAGCAAATCTAACTTTACTACAAATCTCTAAATATTTATGTTTATATAAAGCATTTGTATTTTTATAAAGCTGACAAGCAACTACATGAAACTCATTTCTCTAAAGAAAAAAAATTGTTAGGCCCTTCTGGTTGTGGAGAAAAGCTTGCAAATGCAATCCAAACAAAGCTTGAAGGCAAATAGAATATTACACAGGTTTATCTTTTCATCAAGAAAATTCCAACTGTTATACAAAAAACTTTAATACACAGAGCTGCTTTGTAAATGCTTTGTAAACAGTGGAAGTAATGAAGTGTAGGTTCCTATGAAGGTGTGATGCTCCCCTTAGCCTTCCATGCAAGGAACCCTGGTACCTATGTCCCCCACAGCCCACCAGGCAACAGCTCCAAGTTCTCCCCAGGTAACACCTCCTGTTAGGCACCAGTAACTCACATTCACTGCACACCCGGACTACACTGATCCTAACAAATTAAGACACAGCATTAAACACTGCCAGGATGTGTGGTTGCATTATTCTTGTACCACTTTGGTCCAAGGCATCTAACACTCACCCAAACTATGCCTGGATACAGTTTAGGAGTTATTATGGATTACTATAAATAGGCAGTTTGCAGGCAGCTACGCTGATTTGAGGCTGAGGGAGTTTATTAGCAGTGAGGTGAGCCAAACACAGCACTTGGCCTCAGCACTAAAAATGCCTCCTGGGCACGCACATTTCACCAGCACAGGGAAGAGCTGAGGCTATACTTGGGTCCCCAAGCATCTGCACCACCCTCCTCTCACATCTCTCATCTCTTGCAGAGCTTTACTTGCACGGGCCTGTTACTTTCAGGTCATTTGACACTCACTAATCACAGTGCTTTGGTCTGCTGGCTATCCAAACTACACCAAATTAAGGAAAAAAAGGCAAAGTGTTCAGCTTGATTTGGGATTATAAAGGAGCTGATTAGTCAGATTAGTTTACTTCAGGTCTTTAGCATTTATGCTAAGTATCCAACAACCTAAGGATGTTTCAAAAGAGCAAGGGCGGCCAAACGGACTTCACTGGCAGTAAGAAAATGTTTAGTTTTGCAATATGCTTGAAATGACACTGATGAGGTTGCAATATTTTCACTATCTAAAATGTTCTAACTTCAACAGCAAAGCTTTACTGTCACAACTAAAAATAACACTTCTTACAATAAATTAAAAGAGAACACACTATTAAAAATAAAACTGTTTCTGCAATTTATACTTGGTTATAACAAATGGGCATTTTAAAAGTTACTAAGTGCTGCTTTCCAAGCAGTCAATTCACAATTCGCTAGAAAACATATAATTTAGAAGAGCAGAAAACTAAATAAATTTTAAAAATACAGCAGATTCTGTCACTTTAATCATTAACTGAGGACTACAGGAACATGGAAAAGTATCTTAAAATTAGCCGAATGATTTCAACAAGCCCTCAAAAACTAATTAGAAACAAGAAATGAAATACTGAAGGGCTCTTAAATCTAAAGCAAAAAATATGAGAGGCAATACAGTACACAAAAGCAAAATGAAATAAGTGCATACCTGTTCTAAGCATGGAAATAAGTTTCTGGTCAAAGGTTAAATAAATTAGTCCACCCAAAAACCCAACTAACCTATAGATTGGTTAAAATATTAATTTTGCAGATAGTTTTTGATTATAATGGAACAAACATCTTACCAAAGGCCAGGCTCACCTCACATCTACAAGCACTCTCTTTAAAATGAAGAATTAGCAAAATTCACCAATGAGTGCATCACTGTTTATTTATTCAGTGTCTACCCTGTTGTGGCAGTAAAACTAAGAGATAAAGTCCTCTAATGACAGTGCAGTTGTTTAATAGGCATTCCCAATTTAGAACTTCATGGTCTTTGACATGGTGCATTAAAGCAACTATCAGGCTTATGTAAATATAGATCATTAATCAACAAGGATAAGAACAAGGCTGTTTACTTAGTATAATCTCACCTTAGAATAGGAGAGAATTAATCGTATATCAAAGTTCAGCAACCACCATGCCCCAATCTGAGTAAGCTCAGTTATCATTAATTTTGTAAAAAGCATTTTTGCCAGATCAGATTGGATTTCTTCCATGCTAGTAAATTTAAGACAATCCAAGACCAACAAAAACACATACCTGGCACAGTGACATAGTCCAGCCACCAGGAATGAACAGCAAAACAAATTCATAAAGCCCAAGCTTCCAATTAGTATACTTTCCTGAGAATAACCTAGTTTGCCCTTCTCCAATATTCCATCTATATTTATAGAAGTGATTCTACATTAAACTCTTGCTCTTTTCATAATATTTTACAATACTCATTGAGTTGCTATATTCTACATCTGTAATACAGGGATTCTCTATGCTGAACATGCCACAAGGGTCACCATACACAAAACCCACTTTTACTGACCGCTAACAGAAGATAAACCCATACTACAATGAGCAGAACATATAGAACCTGTACTATGCAACGGGAAGTGAAAAATTTCCTACCTAATTATAATCATTTAGGAAACTGAGCTACAAAATATAACTGCACACTTAGGATTTTCCTGAACTAAATTCTTCATTTTTATAACATAAAGTGAGCATAAACTTCAGTGACTGAAAATTAGCAGAACATCAGGCCTTGTTTATTTCTCATCTTTTAGATCAGAGGGAAATCTTGGGTTTTACTAGTATGTTTCTACTTGAGTTACATGCAGGTGTCATTACCCTGAGATGTGAAAGAGCTTCAGCTCAGAATTATACAGCAAAATTACACTGAGATGAATCAGTTCTTCTTCACTATTGACAAATCTGACATCAAAACCCAATGTAGTTTTATTAATGAAAATTCAGTATTTAAGTCCAGAAGGTAAACACCTATGTACTTGCATGACAAATCAAAACTAATACAAGTGCGGTAGTTTTCTACCAGTTCAGTTGTGCATGTAAAAACCTTACACTCATACTAACTAAAAAAAGAGGTTTTAAAAAGCTGGTGCTACCCTCGGTTCTCTAGTAGTAGCATAAAGTAAAGCTTTTGATTCATAGTAACTGTCAGATTGGGGTTTTACCGATATTCGGCACCTTTAGTCAAGAGAAAGTTGCAGACTCTGATGGCAAAATTAAAGACTTCAGTTCTAAGTAAGGAAATATAGAAGACTTTTATTGTTTATTAAGTTTTAAGTTTCTTCTTTATCTTAGATGCTAATCATGCTATTCTCAGCAAGAGACTACCCTAAGTATTTTAATTTCCAGTGTGGCATTCTGCTTTGCCTGGAAGAACAGTGGTAGATTTAAATATAAAGGGTTATTCAGACCACACATCATAACTGGACTAACGGACTAACCGACGGAGTTATTCAACGAGGATGTGATGCGCGTCCACATGCGAGGGAGGCATCCCCGCTCTGGAGCCCAAGGTGCCAGGCATGGAGGAGCACTGGAAGTTCACTACAACTGCCCACGCACGTCACCCCAGTGAACTATAAAGCCCGTGCAGAGCGGCGGGGCGAACCAACACCGATCTGGGGATTAGAGCTTCCCGCGGCACTGCCCCGTGCCACCGCGCCGGCCGCAGACAGCGACATCGCGGGCCGCCCTAGGCCGCCTGTCCCGCCCGCCCGCCAGAGCCGCTGCGGGGCCGCTCGGGCCGCGCTGGCCGGGTGCGCCTCCCGCTCCCGCTGCCTCCCGCAGCGCCCGAAGCGCCT
>VZUI01049168.1:0-21969 GCA_013401135.1 Cettia cetti | reverse complement strand
AAACTGAGGGGACAGAGCTGGACACAGCACTCAATGTCCTTCCTAAACTGAGGGGACAGAGCTGGACACAGCACTCAATGTCCTTCCTAAACTGAGGGGACAGAGCTGGACACAGCACTCAATGTCCTTCCTAAACTGAGGGGACAGAGCTGGACACAGCACTCCAGGTGTGGCCTCACCAGTGCTGAGGAGAGGGGAAGAATGACCTCCCTGCTCCTGCTGGCCACACCATTCCTGATCCAGGCCAGGATGCCATTGGCCTTCTTGACCACCAGGGCACACTGCTGGCTCATGTTCAGTCACTGTCACCAGAAACCCTAGGTCCCTTTCTGCCTGGGCACTGTCCAGCCATCCTGTCCCCAGTCTGTAGCATTCCAAGGGGTTATTGTGGTCAAAATGCAGGACTCAGCACTTGGACTTAATAAACTGAAGTGGTGTAAAGAATCAGTTCATTCTTTTCCTTTTGGTATTTTCTGTCATTCAACTTTAAAACAGATTTTTAACTTTTGATTCATGTTACACAGTTTGCAGGTATTAGGTATGTTTTTTCTGCTCTCAAACACACCCATAGGTCTGATAAGGAACAGCAAATGTTCAACTAAAGATACTTTCCAGTTATGTGACCTATGACAAGGTGCTTCCTGCAAAACCAGTAGCACTGGGTTAAACTGGGTCCCAGGATAATCCAGTCCAAGGACTGCATTTCTATACTGTTAGTTCCCATACATAAATGGTGACCTGAACAGGGAGTTTTTCCTAAGTCAAAATCCACACGTCCAAAGTGCATTAAAAGGGACGAGATAATCCTCATCTACAAAACTGCTACCAAAGAAGAATGGTAACAGACATTGATGAGACAATGCTAGCTGAAGTGTCTTAACAGCAAACAAGGTTGACTGTGGACAGTTTATATCATTGTCTAAATTTCTCTTTATCCACTAACACACCTTCTAGCCTTAAAAATCTTAGAGGGAAAGGGCCAATTCTTTGAGAGCTTCAAATCTTAAAATAAGGAGAGCAGAACCAAGCCATTTACCTTCCCAGTGCTCTCTTTCCTCCTTCCTGGCCCTTGAAGATGCAATAGACAATCAAACACAGCCACAGAACCAAGTAACACAACCATCATCATCCATGGAATGCCATCTCCAACAATACAGGAGGGATTTCTTCATGGAAAGGGTTCTTAAGCATTGGAAGGGGATGCCCAGGGAAGTGGTAGAGACCCCACCCCTGGAGATGTTCAAGGAGCACCTGGATGTGACACTCAGTGTCTGGGTGTCAAGGTGGGGATTGGTCACACGTTGGAATTGATAACCTCAGAGGTCTTTTCTAACCTAAATGATTCTGTAATTCTGTGAAATACGAGTCTAAATGGTTTACTGCACTTTCCACTGGCCTCATTTTCTATCCCATCCCATTCTTGCCTTCTTTCATACCTTCATTTTCTGGCCATGTATTAGAAGTCCAGTGAAAACCAATTTAATTTTGCTCAAAGTAGTCCAGAGCAATCAAAATAAAATTACCTTCCACAAATTACGCACAAAAAAAGTGAAAGCATAAGGCAGCCAGAATCCACTAAATAACTTATCTGGAATTCCTCAACAACTGAGAACATGGAGACATTTTAGTAAATTTTTGTCTTCTGAAGCTCTTATTTCTCAAACCTTTTTCCCTTCTCCATTCTCTTTAGGGACCGATATGCCCAATTCTTAAATGTTTTGCTTGTTGTTAAAAAAGAAATTAAAACCTAAGTGGGTTATGAAGTACCATACATAATGTTGACACAGTCTGACAGTATCAAGACAACTCAGCTTGTGTTTATATACACAGCTGTTACCCACAGGGGCTGAGTAAGGGAAAAGAAACCCATGGCCAGGCTGAGTCACCACAAGGCAGAACCAGATGTATTACAAATGCTGCTTTTCACTGGGGGACTGCACAAGCCTGGCAGCATGAATGAAGAGAAAGCAACTTGTTGGCCTGAGAGTGCCTCAGAGACATGGAAATTGTCCTACACATCTCAGTCATGGTCACCTTCCATTACTGTTGCTGAGACCTGCAGCAGTTTTCTCACTGGGAGCACTAAGGACGCCACAGACACAAGGAGTATTTGCTGCTTTCAGAGGACCAGGCTGGATCTGTCACAACAGGCTGCATATTGTGAGCCAGAAGTCCGAAGAGTCAGGTCAAGTGCCATTTGCACTCATATTAATCAAGAAAAACAGAACTGAAAGAAACTTATCATTATTCCCAACAGACAACATCACTCCTGTTGCTACTCCCAGAGGAAAAAAAAAGAAAAAAACCCAAATCCCCCAAAGAGGAATCCATATAGAATCAAGGAGTTGTGAGTGAGACTTCTGGAGGTATGTATGTTTGAGTACATGTGATCCCATACACTTACAAAAGAGGGAGGCAAATAAAACCTTTCAATGTTAAAACTGCAGAACATTGGTTCTGTATGGCAGAATTGCTTTACACAGGCAAAGAGCTGTTAAAAACATGTAGGGGTAGAGATGAAAGATAATATATGAATAGAAGAAAGGAGTCTGCAGGAAGCCATGGGTGGTTTGGAACCACAATTCCAATTAGTTCTTCCTTTAAACACTTCAAAAGTGTTTATTATCATTAAATTAGCTCAAGCAAAATCATAAGTAGAACATGTAAATTACATGTAATAGGTACACCTTTTTTCAGTTTAATACTGAAAGGGTTATATTATTTTTCCTAATTAATTTTATTCTGTTTTAAAGGTGTGTGAACACATCAAGAGAAAATAATTTATATAGTACAATGAGCCACATACCAAAATTTTTAAATCCAAGTTTTCTCTTGGGATTTACTATGTTGAAATAGCTACTTCCTATTTGATATTAAAGAAATAATGTATGTAATGTATATAACTAATATGCATTCAAATCAAGTTTTACTCAAATCAAGTTTTCACTAGGGGTGCCTCTCCTGACCTTTTCCCGCTCTGTGATGTATGGATCATCTGGACGGCATGCAGGAGGATTTAATCTGATTCCAATCTTCCTCAGGAAATTTTTTGTGTACAGGTCACAATCTATAATCTTATATTTTCGGCCATAAAAGGTTACTTCTGTGTTGATATTGAAATGATATACAGTATAGAACTGATCCTCATGAGGAGGTGGAAGGGGAATCTGGTGCCGTCGAACAATAGTTCCTGTAAAACAGAATAAATTCATTGAGTAAATAATATTTGCTCTAAGGATCCTAACAGAACTAAGCTGCAAGAAGAAAAATGCCTTAGCAGGGAAAAAAGTAAGACTTATCAAGCATGGAGGCAGGGATGCTGAACTGAGCCTTAAGGACCACATGGAAGGCAGAGACAAGAGAGGTGGGTTGGGCTGAATTGCTGGTCTGAAGCAAAGAATCCATCTCAAAAATACAGAGCCAGGACTTCACAACCCACAGTCTAATAGGAACATTACCCAGAAGAGAAAGGAGAGAAGGAAAGAGGAGGGAAAAAAAGAGATATTTTAACTTTGACAAAGTAATCATACACTAAAATTTTCTTATTCATAGTCTTTAAATGAAAGGACTGTTATCCTGACAGCATTGAATTTCATTACCTTTTGAAGATTAAAAGATGTTAAAAGACAAGGAAACTGCTATTGGCCTGTCAGCTGAAAACTCTCAAATACATTGATGAATTGGGTGATGCTTCAAAAATACTCACTGCTTGTGAGCAAGAGACTGGAACATGAGGAAAGGTTCAGAGAGCTGGGTCTGTTCAGTCTGGAACAGAGATGACTCGAGGCAGGGAAAACCTATCAAAGTTTACAGATACTTGATGGGAAGGAATGAAGAAGATGGAGCCAGGCTCTTCTCCATTGGTACCCATTGACAGGATGAGAACAAGTAAAAAGATACAAAATTCCAGCTGAGCACACAATCCCACTTTTTTACTGTGAGGGTGATCAAATACTGGAACAGGCTCTCCAAAAGGCTTGCAAAATCTCCATTCTCAGAGATACCTGAAACCCAAAAGAACATGGCCCTATACATCTGACTCCTGCTGATTCTGGTTGGGGCATGGGCTAGACAATCTTAAGGTATCCCTTCCAACCTAAGTGATTTAAGGAAAACACAAATATTTTAGAAATAACTTACAGGAATTTTAGAACCAACTTAAGGGGGCCTGGGGAGAGAGAGGATAAAGAGAGGCAGAGCAGAAGGGAGGAAGATATTGCTGTGTGCTTTGTTTGGTGTTTGAAGGGCTTTGTTCCTAGGTTAGTCCATGGAAATTCTATATTGTTCACTTTATTTCCCTATGGACTAATTTGTATGAAATACCTTTTTTACTACATTATCAGAGTTGTTTGTTAAGTTCTAATTCCTACAATGAAAACATATCCTTACTTTTTCAGGGGAATAAAGAAACAAAACAGATTTACTTTATGTTCCCATTGAAGTATTTAAGACCCATTCATCATCCTGATGTTTCACATGTACCAAATCCAACATTCTGGTTACTGATCTTTGATTGTAAAATAAACCTTAACCTCTATCTGCTTAAGCATATTATACACCTATTTAGGATGTATCCTCATGAAAGATGTTAGACAATGTGGGAAGTAGCACATTTTAATGGGATATAAAACTGCACTGTGTTAGTTTTAACAAAATCATATACTTCAAAATATTTTACCTGATTTTGGCTCATTGTTAGGTCAATCAACAGACAATTGGGTTAGTTAGATCATGCAAATCCTTTTGAATTATCACTTTAATTAAAATACAATGGTTGATGATTTTCTAATATGAGGTGTTTTTGGAGATTACCTTCACCTCAGATTTGATGAATAAGCCTCAGCTTGTTTTTCATATCACGTTTAAGGGTGAAACACACATACCCATTTTGTTCTGAGGGAGAATAATTTCTTTCCTAATCAAAAATGTCCTGTAAAGATAATATCTCTAGCAATCCTTTGCTTTTATTAGGTATCACTGTGCCCAATGCCCAATGTACACCTGTAGAGGGTACATTTCATAATGTTGAATTTGAAATTTAATAAAACCTGATCAGCTGAGGTTAGGTCTCATCATTTTGAAATTGTTCTTCCTACTGGAAAATAATAAATTTTGTTTAGAAATTTGTTGCAAGCTGTTAAAGGAGCATCTGAATGTGCAGTTTTCAGGTTGCTAGGATGGATTGCTATTCTTGATAGTTCTTTGGTTGACAGTTTATTGAGCAGGACATTCTACTGCATCACCAAGCGTTGATTTAAATATTTGCATTTGGTCAGACTAAAGCTCTGCTCTACTGTGCTCTTGAAAAGGGAGTTGAGGTACTGCTTTTCTCTGACAGTGGTGGTGGCACTGAGCTCCCACACCATAATTTGTAGCATATCTTCTTTTCTCTTGGGACTCTGGATCATCTGCCAATCCCAGCAGCTGCTTAAGGAGATCTCAGTAGTAGTGAAGGCCTTTTGACAACGAAGCTGGGCAAAAAATTATTTGGTCTCTGCTGCTTCTCTTCTCTGCAGAAGAAATTAAATGGTATCCAGAGTTTCCTCAACACAGCTCTCTGACTCTGCACAGCTCAACAGTGCATTAGAAAGAGGAGAGGAATGAGTAATACCTGGAGTTTGTACACACTTTGCTTGCACAGAAAGGAGGAGAAGTCACCACTATTATTCCTGCAACACAAAGAGTTCATCCCAATAAACAAGGAGGCTTCTTACATTCACTTATTCACCCTTCCAGAACATAGCAAGGTCATGATTTGGCCACCATCGAATATGGCAAAATCACAATTATTTCAAGGCCTTGAGGGAGGCTTAAACTCTTAGATAATCTGTTATATTGGAGGAGCTGATGCAACTTCACTTTCCCACTTGTACTTTCCTCTTCAGCCAGCCGGCCTTGGGAACTCAGCCAGGAGGCAGCTCCTTTCTCTTTTTCAGCTGGCTGACCTTGGGGAAACCAGCCAGCTACTCCACTCTGCTCTGGCTTGCAGGGTCTGGATTGCACTGGAAGTCAACCCCATGGGAACAGAAATGACCTTTTGATAAGACAGTATCAGCCAGCCACAGCCCTGTTAACTGGGAATTATATGTACAAAACACTTGCAACTGCCATATGTAGCCTGGCTCCCTATGGGAGAAAATTTTTTATACTGAAAGAGTAATTATCATTCTGGCTGCAGAAGAAGCATTTGGAGTTTGTTATGTGGTCAAGTTTACTGTCCTTCTCTCCTTATCTTGACTTGGGCTTTGTGCACTGTGATTGTCCTGCTGTTTCTTGCTTTTATTCTGGTTGCTCAAGTTCAAGATCTCTGCATTCCCTCCTCAGTAAAGATTTCCTCTAATGTTTCTAATATTTGCCAAATAGCAAGGCAGTATCCAAAATTAAATGAAGTTTAAATTTCAGTTATTTAGTAGCAACCTTGTAAGTCCAAATTCATGTCCAAGTACAACAGCCAATTTCATAAAGCAGTTTTTAAAGTCACTGAAACATTTCCCACAGATCATTTAGTTCATTGCTTTGAGATTTTGATCAATGATAAAAGCACATTTTCTGGCATTTTTTTTCTCTGAAGCTAATTTGTTTTAGTTTTGTAAAATCATAACTGAACTTAGAAATTCTTCTAACTTCTTTGACCACTGTTCCATCACCAGATCTTCCTGCAGTCTGTAGGCCTCTCCAAATCTCTTTCCACAAAACCGCAAGCACTACAAGAGTACAATGGGAAACAACTGCATTTCTCCAATCCCACCAATCCTGGATACCCACTCAGACCATCAAAGTCTCATCTGTGGGTTATGGCACAAGCAGTGGCAATCCCATGGCCTCAAGGCATTAACCAGCCAAGAGAAGATCTACCTTGGATCTATCCTGTCACAGCTCTACCTTCTCTCCAGGAAGCCTCTGGAAAACAGCCATCCCTGCTGTCTGGTTTACATCTTTTTTTGACAGGGCAAACATCCAAGCTAAGGTGACCAGCACCTTCTGCCTCCATCCGTTCAATTCTACTTTATCCATCACTGGTTTTTGTTGTTCCTCCTTTACACAATGCCTTTCCTGGCACTGCAATTCTCCAATTCTTCACACAGACTGAGCCCATCCTGCTCCTGATGTCCTCACACCTTTTTCTTCACACACCTGTGCTCTTTTGTTCAGTGCAGTTCGTCTTTTAACAACCCAAGCTCTTCTACAGCTGAACTCTCCTCTACAAATTTCTGGAATTTTAATTAACTGAAAAGTTGTGTTTCAGCAGATGTGCAGAGAGCAGCATAATGGCCAAGATCCTGAACTTCAGTTGGGTTCAGTTCCTCACCCTCTTATGACCTTTTCTGTATGATCATGGGTAAGATTTTCATTCCTTTGTGCTTCAGCTTACCAATTTTGCAATGCAGACAGTTAACACACCTGTTATTCTTGAGCTTAAAAAGTCCCAATCAGGATAAAAAAATTCAACAATGTAAGATAAAATTATAATAAAAGAGGAAATGGGATGATTCTTAATTGAAAATTGTAAGATTAGCAGTTAATGATTTAGTATATATTTTTAAAAAACATTGCTTTTGCATGTATTCAACAACAAATATTCAGAGCCTTTAACATAGTAACTTTCACTGGTCTTTAGTTATGGAGCATGAAGTCAAACTCCAAGTGCATGTCAGTAGAGAATCCTCTGACAGGTGTCTCCATCACCTCTTTCACTCTATGTCATATTAATTTCTAGGACAAGAAGAATATTTATGTAGATATTTATGAAAAAGTATAGTCCCCATATCTATGCAACTGTGAATCCCAAACACATTCCAAATTCTCCTTGGGCCTTTCTTCCTTCCTAAACACAACCAATACACAGAACTTCCTTGCCAGCCAGATACTAGTGACAAATAAATTAAGTGCACTTTGGAGATCCTGGAACATTTATTTTTAATCCATCAGGTAAATATGTTGCATATGTATATTTATCCCACATAAAGTACTCAGACAATTTCATAGAGACTTTCAAAACATCCTTGCATTGAAGACTGAGAAAATTCTTGTTTCTCTCTAATACCATTAGGTTAATTCTAGGTCCAGTATCAAAGGTGATTCCAACAATCATTAATACAAGATACAACCAAGGAAACAGGAAGAAATTGTAGCCTTCCTGTCACCAAAGGAACAGGACTAGACTGCCAGGAACATCAGGGCTGAAGAGGCAGCCTGCACAACCCATAGTACAAAGACAATGAAAATAACTCCTTCAAAGGAATCAGCTTTGAATTTGCTTTATCCTGCTGTAAAGAATCTGGCTTCCACCTTCTCTCTCAAAGGCATCACCTCTGACTCTCTGTACTTCCTTTGTCAGTGGACATTTCCTCTAAGCCACAAACCCCAGGAGCAGCTGCTCCCACTCTTGGGATGCACGAGTCAAAGAAAACCTGAACCCGATGATGTCTCCCATGTCTCACAGGGTGGGAGGGTGGGGGTAAGGGAAAGAGCCCCAACATGCTTTTCTTCACATGAAAACCCACTTGCCCAGGTAGGAGTAAGATGAGGTTTCATTGCATTCAAAATCAGTCCCTGTTGATGACCCTACAAAACATCTGGCAAGAACTACTCAACACAGGGACAGCAGCACCTGAGGTTCTGGTTTAGGAGATTCACAGGCAATTTTATCCCAGTCCTAACAGTAATAATGCACATAACACCTTTAAATATTATCTTACTCTGTAGACAGAGAAATTGATAGCATCTGCTGATCTGGGAATAGTGTAGCTAAATGGTTAACTTATTTTGTGCTAAGAATGTATAAAATGTACAAAACATCTTTGGGGACTGGGAGGTGCAGTCATTCCAAGACATCCTGCTTCTCTGGATTATATCCCTTGAAAACTTTTAATTCTGGCAGTGACCCATAAACACCAAGAAGCAGCAGCTGTGTTCCCCCTGTGCAACAGGATGTTGACTGCTAGATCACATTTTCTTAATATAAACCAGGTCAAATAATACCCCAGTAAATCAGAACAGTAAACCCTCCTCCTGAAGCCCTCAGGCTGGTCCCAGTGCAGGGATGTGACACTGAGGCAAGGCAGCTTCTCAACTTAAGAGGCGTCAAGGAAGAATTACTGCGCCAAGGGCACTTTAATCATAAAAGAACCGACAGCCAGAGGCACAGAAGACGCTTGTCTTCAGTAATGGCAGAGACCCTGCAGGAGCTCATGAGCAATTACAGAGCTGCTGCCACAGAACTCCCTGCCAGCGCCAAGGTGGGAGGAGCCAGGCTCGGGAATGGAGATCTAGAACACGAATTGTTTTTGCAGAAGTGACACAACACTGACCTTAGCACCATATGATTTCAAACTACTATATCAGAGAAAAAATTGTATGTTTGAGTAGGGGAGAGGATTCAGTCTCACAAAAGCCACATCTTAAGAAACTAAGACAATAAAAAAGTTCACATCATGGTCTGTAACAAAGACAATTATACCTGTGCATTTACACCCCATTTTAGCTATAAGAACTCACATTTTATATCCTTTGAAATGGGCCAAGACTGTACTGAAGAGAGATACAAAGAGGGGAAGAAAAGGTGCCAATAAAAACAGGTACCTTGATTTATGCCACTATTTTTCACTACAGGCTCAGTCACTTGAATTGTATCATCTTCAAGGTAATAATATATATTACAATGTCTGATTCTATACAGCTCTTGATTTTTTTCAGGCACTTCTTCATCAAAATAGGCATAAAAATTCAACACCTATTAAAAACAATAAATAAATATAAAGCAGCAAAATCTCCAACACTTTTGCAAAATATGTCAAATAAGCTTGTATAGGTTATAAGTAACTAAATATACAGATTTCAGGAGGTAGATTTATTTATCAAAAGTGTAAGAACTGAAATACACATTAAAGCACATAAATTTAAAATTCTTTGCTTGGCATTTTTATTATCACAACATCTAAGCAGAGATGGAACTCTAAAGTAAAGAAATAAATCAAATACAAAACTATCAGCAGGTTGCTTGGAAAACCTTCCAAACAAAGCATTTCTGATAACACAATGAGCTGCCTAGGTACTGAAGCAAATTTAGCCTGCTATTCTATGAATTACTAGAAAATACAGTGCATGATGACAGCAATGGCTTTACCATCAGGGCAAGTGGAAAGAGTTCTTTTTAAGCAGATCCTGCAAGTGTTCAAATGGTACTGAAGACTAACAGAGAGAAATGACATTTTTTAGGAGGTATTTACAGATGTGCAATACTGGCATTTCAGAACTCCCCTGGTTCTGCAGTTCAGTGAGTGGGGAAATCTCACAGAGTTCAGCAACTTCTCTTGATGGTCTCTTGTCATAGCAATAATGCAAAAAACCCCACCTTCACAGGGTAGGTGCTCACTGGTCCTCATACCTGTAAATCCCAGCTCAAACTCAGACACCATCACACAGATTTTGCACTTCTTGGTATCAGTTTTTAACCAGCAACACCAATGTTAAGAGAACATGAGAGATGTATCTGCTTCCTAGTGCATTATCTAGCAGGATGCTTGCTTTGGTAAGTATGTGCAGGAAAGCATTAATTAAAACAGGTTTCTATCCTGTCCCCCTAACACGTCTGGGTCAAATCACTGTTAATTTATACTTAATTTTCCACACTGGTTATATTTAATAAATGCAATTACTTTTACTTTTGATCCCTCAGATAACCTGAAGCATTGAAAAAAGACAATTTAGCTGTTCCCTGTGTTTCAACAATCATCTAGCAGACCATGAGTTAGAAATGTTTGAAATCTACTCAGCTGGCTGAGATCCCTGCATGACAGAACACACTGGTTAATAGTCTGCACTCCTTTTGCACGAGTCTTTGGGAATCTCAAAGTACCTCCATGAGTACTGAAGACAGAGATTTTATAACACCTCATAGACAAGAATAACCTCCTTTTCTACATCTGGGAAGAGGGAAGTAGGAGCCTGCCCAGGAGCACACAACAGCCACCCTGGGTCCTGCTCAGACTTCTCAGTCACATTGCCTTCTCTCAGGCAAGTTAAGTGCAAGGTGAAAATAATTCTGTTTCTAGAAATTATTTCAAAGGCTTAGATCCCACTCATTTTTAGCAACCATTGGACAGTATGACAGACATATTTTTAGCATCAGCTCTCCTGCGCTGTGACCCTCCATCACAAGAGAAAAAAAATTTAAATTACAATCAAATGACATAACCATTATTTGTTAAACCTGATGGCAGTAGATCTTCACACAAAGGAATCTAGAAAACTCAGTTATAGCTTGTTTAATTAGTACAACACACAAATTTCTGAACAACAGAAATTGTACAGAATTGAAAATAAAGTTAATACTTGTCCACATTTTTTAACTGTGGATTTCACGGTTTCATGTATCAAACACAAAAACACTGGACAAAACATCTGACATGCAACAGAGGCAACACAAACTATCAACCTTCAGCATCTCTTCCTGCTTCCAATTGTCTAAACACTGGTGTAGAATGCCATTTTTGGTGACCAAATGGTCCTTCCTGGCCTTCAGTTACTGTTCTGGAGTGACCAGGAGCCCTGTACAAATCTCTTCAACACTCCAGAGGACTCCACAGGTCCTATGGTGGAACCACTGTAACCCATTCTGAACATCCTGGGCTTCAGCTGACAAGGATCACAATTTCATTCCTTGCTGCTGATAAGCCATGAAATCACTGGAAACACAGAAACTTCTGCACCCTCTCGTCCCTATTCTGCCAGTCCCACTAGAATAGGAACATTTGGTGAACACACTGTTCAAGAGCTCTGTTTCATTACTAATTGTTCTTAATTTTGTCAATGATCTCTTCTGAGAACAGTTGTCTCATGAGACACCAGCCAGGCAAAGCAGTCTGTTTGCACAGAACTCCAAGCTCCATCACATCCTTAATACACTGGATTTATTTCTTTCTCTGAGCATACTGGTTTATTCCATTTGAGGAGTTTGTGCAGGTTCTTTTGCACTCACACTCTGTTCTCTTTATACCCTTATCAACATGCTAGTGTTTGACTAAAATATATGCAGCAACCAACTGTAATCTTGCAGATCAAAGCAGATGATTCAGGAAGCGTGAGGAGGGGAAGAACAAAAATGAAGATGACTTTCTTTTCATTTGGAGCAAAGTTAGGCTTAAAAATACTCAAAATGTAACATTTCCTGACTTGAGTCTCATCTGCAGGACATAACTATAAAGTTCCCATCCCACTTCTTAAAAAATTAAATGTTACCTATGAAAACCAAAACCAACAAACATTAAATAAACTGTGTAGCATTTTGCAAAGTGCCACACAGTTTCCCTGCCACCTGTGGTAGTCAAATTATAAACATCATTTCAAGCCCAGGAGGCCTTGTGTGTGTACTTTATCCTAGCAGAAATTAAATTTACACCTGCTTCCTATTAGGCAAGTGAAATTACAAAGACTACTTCTCTGCCTACTTAATAATGAAGTTTTATGCCTGTCCTTCTCCCAATTACTATGGCACTATAGAAAGTTAGCAGCCAAAGAGGTAAGAAAGCAGCTTACATTTCAAAAGATAAACACCTACTCAAACCATTTTTCATTAAGTGCATTCTGCTGAGTCCCAAACTGCAGCACTGGAGGACACTGCTGCATTCCAGGCTCGTAACTGGGGGAGCTAAATTAGTTGGATGGTAAGTACCCTGTAACAATCTGCCATTGATACAAACACACGAGCCCTCCAGAGGCCAATTCTGAACCTGCAAAGCCCTGTCCGGGACTGCCCTGTGGATGCATGTATGGATTAGATCAGGAATGGCCAAAGGTCAGCAAGTTCCTCTCAAGGAGGGACCTGATGCTCACTGGAAGGTCCCTGTGCCTCCACTGAACCCCTTGATTCCACAGACTTGGATTCAATGCCTGAGGAGGCAATAGAGCCCTCCTTGTTCCAAGAAGGCAGTAGGAAAAGCAAGCCCAGGTCTGGCTGAAGCCTTAACACCTGGGCACACCAGACCAGGTCATACCCAAGCACCTTGCTGTGTGAGCAATACCAGGGAACTCTGGAACTCTGCCAACCAAAGGCATGTGAGCTGTTCAAACCTTACATTTTCTTGTTGTAGTTCTGCTCTGCCAAAGATGAATGTGTAATTGTACTCCAATTACCTGCATGGCTTCTCTTTTAAAGAAAAAATTATGAGATTTGCCTTTCTTCCCAATATTTAAATACCATCATCATTTAGTCATGCAACATTTCTGCGATCTGCTGAATGATTCCTTTCTTTGGATCATTTTCCTTCCCTGATTGCAGGCTTTTTGCTTTAGAAATAAAACACCTCTAAGTGGAATTTAATGTGAATTTAAACATGGCAAGCAACAACAATGTACTACAAAATTCCTGTCATCACAAGTTACAGTTATTTGGTAACTCACTAACTTGAAAGGTATCACTACATTCTTGCATGAAAAAAAAAAAAACCAAAACCCCAAAACAAAACAAAAAACCAACCAACCAAAAACAAACCAAAAACCCCAAACCCTAATTTTAAATTCCTGTGTCTATATCAGGAATTACTCAATTACACAATAGCAAATCATACAGAAGTCCAGAAGTCAACAGGACTTTGAGCATACAAGCATGATGGCATGAGCAATCCCATGCAGCATTCCATTAAGTTTAATAATTCCCAAGTGCCCATGCATACTTTTTCCCAGATTGGGGTTTACCTTACATTCATTCTTACCACATGGCCAAATAATTCCCTTACTGTCATCATTTTCACTAAAAAGGAATATGCTGCCCACTCCCTTAGTCTTGTTATATCCTGTAGGAGATGTATCCTAATACAGAAAGATTTTTATATATTGCTGTATTGCATATGTTTATATTAATTGTCCAATATATTAATATGATGCAAAATACCCACTACCACTCTTTTTGTCTATCTAGGAGCATTTTTTGCATGCACAAAATAATCTTCTGAAACATCTGACTAATGGAATTTCATTGTTATACTCTGTCATATTGTAGCTATTCACAAAAAAAGCCACCAAAAAACAAAAACCACAACAACAACAAACCAAAGAGGATTTCTACATACCTGCTTGTCAAATGCTATCCAGGCAGGAGCACTGCTTCCCATTCCTTCAGGAAACACAGTGTTGGTAAGCTTCAGGGTCTGACCAGGTAACAGTTCACCTCCTATTCCAGGTTTATTTTCAAACAGCATAGGAACATCATTGCAGAAACCAAAGAGCTGTGATCTGTGGAACTTTTCTCCCCTAATCTGTCAAAAGTGCAAAAGAAAAAGAGAAAAAAATTTCTGTATGTTTGTTTTTAAGTCCATAACAGCTGACCATTCAGGAGGAAGGATTAATCATCCAACAGTTTCTTTATATTTACTTTTAATACAGACTCTAAAAACCTATAATAACTGGAATGCTGCAAGTGAAGTGACTTCTTTCAGTGGCCGATTTCCCAGTCTTACAGAAAAAAATGAAATAATATTCCAGTAATTTACCTAAGCTGAGAGACTGGATGGTACCAGCTGTTTAACCCCCACACTCCTTCCCTGCAATAAGGATTGAGGTACATGGTAGAGAAAGAATCAAGCCAAGAACTGTTGTAAAAGGTAAAGGGGAAAGGCCTTTCCTACAGCTCTCCAGAGGACAAATGGAAATAGTTCAGCAGCACTCAGAGAACAGCCTGCTATTGTTATTTATATATCTCAAAGATCTTATTTACACTTGCATCCTTGGGTGCAAAATAAATTCCTCTGTACTAGTGAATACACTTGAATTTTGGGAGGCTGGACCTGAATCAAGTGTCAAACATTCATTCCATCTGGGAGTACTTCAAAAGAAGGTCTCTGTAGTGATTCCTCCATATTATTACTAATTTTTCAGGCAATTAAAGATGGAGTGCTTCAAATTATAGGAACAACCAACAGCAAAGAAAACCATTTTGCCCACTTGAATTTCTTGGCTGGGGCTGGAGCCAGTCTTCAAATGACAGAGAAAAGCTTCTGGGCTCGCACAAACATCACTCCTGTCTCTGGGAATGTCCCTCCTAACAAGCTCTGCTTTGCTGGCCAGATCCCTCCAGTGGAGGCAGCTGGTGTGAGCTGGGCTTAGGCAGCAATCCCCCAATGATGCCACACATCAGTCTCATAGAAGAGGACAGGGAAATAGGAAATGCCAATGGAAAACTCAACCTCCTTCCACAAGCAGCAATACTAACTTGTTAGTTCTTCTCACTCTGCTATTTTTCCCTTTCTTGCCCTCTCAAATCCTCAAAATACTTTATCTGGAAAGCAGAGAGGGGCCACTGCACCCTGCACACACATTAAGGGGAGAGAGAGGCCATCAGAGCTGTGCCCTCCCTCAGCCTGGGACTGGGGGAACATGAGGGAAGATGGGGCTGAAGTGGGAGGAACTGAGGGTATGGGGGTGAAAAGTAAAGGTAGAGGAAAAGGCTGGACAGCAAAATTTTCCACAGCAGCACCAGAGCAGGATGTCAGTACAGTAGGAGGGGACAAAATTGCCTCCTCACTCTGTTTGGAAGACTAGGCATCACTGATTATCACATGCATACAGTGCAAACCACTACTCCCCCAAAAGGTGTAGACAGTTCTAGGTTAATATCATAAATCAAGAAATGGTACAAATAATCCTTTCTCATGATGGCAACATTCAAGTGCTCCAAGATAATGTAACACATGCCCAGCACAGCAGTTCTGGGAAAAAGTGCAAGCAGAGAAGTGAAGCTGCAAAAGCTGAAAGTCCTCAAGCAGTTATTTCCTTCTGCCAGTCTGAAAGAGTCAGGAACCTGGAAGGCAGGGAACCAGCCTCATGGCACAGAACTATCAACACCAGCCTGTAGGAACTCCTGCACTTTGGGGGTCACAGTCTGAACTGTTCACCTGCCTCCAGGTGCTCCAAATCCAATGGCACAGGACAGAGAGCTGCTGACACAAACAGCCCAAACACTGCTTTAGCTTAACCTTGCTTAAAATCCTTTTGCACGCTACTTTTGCAAGGACAGCAGTATAAAAGAGAATACTTACTATTTTTACAAATCATTATTTTTAATATCATGATAATCAATGGCTGTACCCTTGCTTAGGTTAAAAAAAAGCTGAGCTAGACAGTACCCTTTGAAACAGTTATTGCAAAGGAATAAGGTTCACATACCGGGGTCAGAAACAATCAGAGCTATGGAAGCACACCCCCAAAGCAGATATTTTAAGATAAGCAGTGTTTTGAACAAAAGTAGATAAAAGAGCATGCAGCAAGTATTATAATTTAAAGAATAATACAAAGGAAACAGAAATTTACTCCTCAAGATATAACTCAAGAACAAGAGTTACTGAATAAAAATCAATAAAAGGAAATGCTCGTATGCAGACTAGGAGCTCATGGGTCCCCCTACCAGAGCATTGCTCAAGCCAGGAACTTAACCAGACATATTTGCAGCAATGATGCCCAAAATTAAATCTTTTATATCAGCACAGTTTTGTGAGCTATGGCATCAGGAGCAGAGCTGCATGTGGTCATCCCACCTCTCCCACAAGAAGTGAGGACAGGTGTTCTCCTGGAATCTGGAACAGCCAGGCACTGACTGGGGCTGGCACCTGCTTTGTAACACATCTGCACTTGGGATGGTCTCTTCTCTCTCCTTTAGGTGCTACTGAACTTTCTTCTTTTGTTTCTTTTGTAAATCATTTTGTTCCTCTGTAAGCTGAGAGAGCTGGGGAGAAGTCAGAAAGGAAGAGAGCTTTCTGCATTTATCAGTTCAAATGTACAATAACTACAGTCAAGCTGAATTTTAAAAGGGGATTTTCTAGGCAGAAATATCTGATTTATACTGAAGGTGCTACAGAACAGATCCACAGCAAGTATTTAATTATTTTACCTCTATTACCAAAGCATGTGTTAGGGAGAAAGGCACAGTTAGCAAAGCACAGTGAGGGTGGCAGTTTTCCTGAGCAAAGGAAAGCTTTTCATGTCCTCAAAACTTCTTCTAGAAGTATTTGCTGTTCATATGTTTTTGGGGTTTAGCAGCAAAAGTATGGCAAAGCGTTCATCAAAGTAATCCAAGTCTGACTCTGCTGGAATTTCTAGAATTTAGGGCTAAAATCACAACATCTTTAAAATTTTATATGAAAAATACATGATGAAATAGCTTCAATTCTGTTAGGAATCTTTTGTGTCATTCCTGTAACTTTTTAGGGTTTGACAAAGACTATTTTAGATTCCTAATCACATAATTACTTATCCTCTTCTTCCAAAAAGCACCTAGATCCATAGACAAAACAATCTCTTCTCAAAACCTGTACTGTTATTTCTTTAAAAAAATCCAGAACAACAACAACAAAACCAGAAAGTTTAAGGAGAAGATTTGTTATAATTGAGGATCACAAAAGAGAAAAATCACATTTTGGAAACTTCATCTAATGAACTCAGTCCACATCCTGCCTAAAATAGTGACAGAACATCATCCTACCCCCACATTGAATGGCTTCTAACAGAAATCTTTTAGAGAGCAAGGAAAGAGCTTGAATGTGTCTGCTGTGCTAATGCAGCTCAACTGAACAGGCTGTGGATCTGCTGAACAAAGCTGGACATTTTCCATGAGATGAGCCTGAAAAATATCGAGGATCCACTCAATAGTGACTAATACAAAGGTCAGGCTTCTCTTGGCTTTGCAAACTCAGCCCCTGCAGTCCTTGGGGAATGCTGCCTCATGCTCGCTCCCTTGCCCTGTAATAGAGTTACAGCAAACTCCCCAGGGAGCTGCACATTCCAGCTGAACCAAACACAGCTGGAAATCTCCCACACAGCAGCTGGAGTGATGGGAGAGCCCAGTTCTGTACCCAGCATCCATCTGTAATTCCCACCTTGAGAACAGCAGCTGCACCGTGGATGTCCTGCTCAAACCCTGTACCAGGATCAACTGTGGCATTTCTGAACTATTCTAGGCTGCTGATAAACTTTTTTGTCACCCCCTGCTTGCTGCAGAGGTCTCAGGATGTTCAGGGGTTAAGTGGTACTGGCACAGGAGGAACACTGAAGGCATTGTTCCAGCAACCCTGGTGCCACTCTAAAAGCATCATAAAACAAGGTGCATCAACACCAGAAGCGTGGATGAGCAGAGGAAAGGCATGGAGGAGTGCCAGGAAAACTAGCAGGGGCTGGAGCACCTCTCCTATAAGGACAGGCTGAGAGAATTTGGGTTATTCAGCCCAGGGAAGAGAAGAATCCAGGGAGGCTTTATTGTGGCCTTTCTTCAAGGGGGAGTATAACAATAATAGGGACAGACATTTTAGCAGAGCCTGTTGCAACAGGACAAAGGGTTATAGTTTTAAGTGAAAAGAGAGCTGATGCAGGCTAGGTGTAAGGAGGACACTTTTAACAATGAGAGTGGTGAAACACTGGGACAGGATGCCCAGAGTGGTGGTGGATGCCCCATTCCTGGAAACATTCCAAGGTCAGGTTGCCCTGAGTAACCTGATCTAGCAGAAGGTGCTCTGCTCATGGCAGGGGATTGGCCTGGATGGCTTCTAAAGGCCCCTTCCAGCCCAAACCATTCTGTGATTCTGGCCTGGGAGAAGGCAACTGATGGATAAAGGAAAGGGCCAAAATGCAGCCACAAGGGGCAGCTACAGGAAGATTTGGGTTTGTGGGGTGTGAACAGACAGAGGTCTGGGGGAGCAGGGCAAGGGGTTCAGGGAAAGATGGCCAGGGAAAGAAGAAAGGACAGTAGGCACACTTACTTACAGAGAGGTTGGCAAATGTTCTTGGTCAAGAAAAACTAATGTCCTGTTTTGTGGGTTACAGAGCAGCAGAAAATATTTCAGGCAGGACACACAGAGACAGCCACAGGAGCACAGGTGAGGGCTATTCCAAGATTCTGCAATAAACAAGGAAAATGTGGAATTTCTGCTGCACCACTAAAGTTTGAGACAGAATTTTCTGCAGTTTTTCAAGAATGCAGTTGCCTCCTGAGTTCTACAAACTTACTGTCCAATTCTCTAAGAAATGCCATGGAACTGTTGCACAGAATTTTCTCTCGGAGAGGGATTTCAAACATCAGGCAAGAAAATACACAGGTCAGCCAGCACTTGGCAAACCTGACCCATTTGAATACATGTTTCTCACCCTCCCTCTTAGCTGCTGACACAGGCAAGGACATCAATCCAGTATCAGAAGGAGCAGCTGCTCTTGAGAACAGGAAGCAGATGAGGAGCACTAATAAAAGAAGGACTTGTGTTGTAACCAGTGCCATCCCTGACACGGTCCAGGCTCCAAATGCACCAGCTTTTTCTTGCAGTAATACAGCAAACCTTTTATATGCTGTGTTTCCACCACATGCTCAAAATACCTGTATTGACAGATCCCCTCATCACCCACAAACAAAAAAACTGCTGATGAGCAGCTCATCTTTGGACTTCTGTTTTAAAAGAGGTGAATTCTTTGATGAAGGGACTTCTGTGTGCACAAACTACTGTAATTTTGATTTTGAACACTACCTTAAAGCTCTGATTTCCTGGAGGCAGCCCAGCCACCTTACCAAACACATCCTAGGTAGACAGAGCACACGTGCACTCCCCTTCCATGCTTTTTTTGCATCTACAGATGAGGCAGGTGGAAGCATTAGGAGCAGAGACAAGAGAATTTCACTAGGAGCTTGAACAGTAATGAGTGGAATTAAGGGTATTAATTATAAACCAAGGGCTGATAGGAACAAAAATCCCCTGTCCCCTGTGCATCCTTCTTCAGGGAATGCTTTGCCAGTGTTGCTTCTGTGCAATAAGAGGCGTTGACGGTGATGCTCACAGTCCTGACAGGTGGGAACACTTTCTTCCTTTTCAATTTATCTATAGCAGTGACATCGTCTTTTTTCCTTTAAATATGTGACTCTCGGCTCACTCTCAGGTGAGTTGTCATTATTAACTCCTCTGTCTCAAGGACTGACAAAAAGAGCAATGTGGAGCCCTAACAAGGCTCTAACCTTGGTTTTATAATGTTGTCTCGTGGCACTTTGTGACAGCTTTCACACCTTTAGTTCTCATAACATACTCATTGTATGCACTTCAGCATGGGGTGTTCAACACTCCCTGTCAGTAACTCTTCCCAAGCATGTGAAGTTAAATCAATTAAACTGAAGTTTGGAGAACAATAAAGCCACAGATATCCCTGAGCTGAGCTATTCTCCTTCCACCCAGCAGGTACCAATGGCACACACCTACTGCAGTGCTGCTGATACACCCACTCAGCAGCCACCTCGAGTGTTACACACACAACCAAACAAGCCCTTAACAAAATAAATCTCTATTCAGCAAGAGACTTAGTATTCACCACCAGACCTTCTTTTTATACTCCTTCCAAAACAACAGCATCCAGCTGTTTTGAGGGAAGAAGATGCCTGAAAGATCCCCCATCTCTAGGCTGGGCTTGCAAGAGGTCCTGTGTTTGCACACATCTGTGCAGTGCTGACACAGAGAGTGAGGCTGGGAGTCCCCATAATTCTACACAATTTCATGCTCCCTGTATCAGGGCAGCTTTGTGTCCATCTGTCTTGTGTCTATCACAGAATCATAGAATGGCCTGCATTGTAAGAGACCTTAAAGATCATCCAGCCCCCTTTTCACGGGTGGGGAGACCTCCCACCAGACCAGGCTGCTCAGAGCTGCACTCACCTGGCCTTGAACACTTCCAGCAATGGGGTATTGATATGTTCTAAGGGCAACCTTGGCCACAACATGCTTATAGTGTGAAGTGATTCTCTTCCAGGTACTTTAACATTATTAAGAATGTTAAAATACACTGCTTCATTTGCATCCTGAAGGCACCAGCTAGAGTGCTGCACATGAATTCTGCCTTACCCCCCATACTGCTTCACAATAGAGTGTGTTCAGCAAATTCCTAGCTATCCTTGATTTAAAAAAAAAAATAATTGAAGTAGTGATGGCAGCCTTCTCTTTTGTTTGCTGTGGTAAAATTACCATCTTGTCTTTTTAGCCTGGATTAACAGTACTGCCAACCCCAAAACAGCACATCAGCATCCCTGCCACTGCCCTCTCTGGCAAAGCCTTTTTTGTTTATGTAGAGGGTATCTGCCTCTCCGTGTTTTGTTCTGTTAGAGCTGCAGCAAGAGCTCCAACAGCCCCTGAGCACAGAATCAGTGAGGTTGGAAGAGATCTCTGAGATCATCCAGTCCAACCTGTGACCGATCACCACCTTGTCACCCAGACCATGGCACGGAGCGTCACCGCCCGCCTTTCCTTGAACACCTCCAGGGCTGGGGACTCCACCACCTCCCCGGGCAGCCCTTTCCGACACCTAATCAACCTTTCTGTGAAGAAACTCCTCCTGGTGTCCAGCCTAAACCTGCCCTGGTGCAGCCTTAGCCGCAGCTGCTCCCGTCCTGCCGCACAGCAGCCTCACGGCGCCGCTGAGGCCGGGGGAGCTCAGCGCACCCAGGGGCGCCTCGCCCCCACCCGCGGGGCCGGCAGGAACGGCCCGGCCACGCCCGGGAGCGCCTCAGGAGCAGCCCCGCGGCCCCCGCAGCTCCGGGGCAGGGCAGGAGGGCAGGCGGGAGGCCGCCCGGGCCGTCACTCACGTTGCTGCGGCGGGAGAAGCCGGGCAGCAGCGGCAGCGCCATGGCCGCCCGCGCCAATGAATGCAACAGCCGCCGCTCGGCCGCTGCCGCCGCCCGGAGACCGCGCGCCGCTGACGTCATGCGGCCGTGACGTCACGGGGCGGGGAGGGGCGCGAGGAGACCGCGCGGGCTCAGCCCGAACCGCTCCAAACCGAACCGCTCCAAACCGACCCGGCATCCCGAACCGCCCAGCCCGAACCGGCATCCCGAACCGCCCAGCCCGAACCGGCATATCGAACCGGCATCCCGAACCGCCCAGCCCGAACCGGCATCCCGAACCGCTCCATCCCGAACCGCTCCATCCCGAACCGCCCAGCCCGAACCGCCCATCCCGAACC
>VZUI01049167.1:0-10460 GCA_013401135.1 Cettia cetti | reverse complement strand
GATTCTCTGTTAACAATACACAATACCCTTATTAAGCTTAAGACCTTCTACTATCTTGTCAAGCATATACTTTCTGCAGTGTTAGGATTTATTCAAGACAAACCTAAAAACTCGGCCTTTGTTTTCCATGTCCTTGTTCGCTATACTATTATATACTACTGTATCTTTTCTAGCTCTAAACTTCTCAGTTGCTGCAAATTCTGAGATCTCAGCTTTTTTCTGTTTGAGGCCTGCTTTTTCAGCTCCTAAAACCCCTTTTTTTGCTTTTAGTGTTTCCCACAGAAGGTGATGTTCAGCCTTGTTCTTTTGAGATGGCAGATCAGTGCAGGTGATGTCTAGCTTCCCTTCTCAGGATTGCCTAGTTTCGCTCTCCAGGATCTTCTGCATGTCGGCAGCATCCAGAGCAACAGCTTTGGGGGCTACTTTCTAGTTTGGCCTCTCAAAGCTGTAGAGTGCTCCAAAGTGTTTTGCACAGAATATGCTGCTTGCGCTCAGCTTGTGGTGTGTGTGCTTGTTCTGTGTGGCTTTGCTTGTAGCACAAGCTCTGTTGTTTTTCTGTTTTGCCAGCAAGTGAGCAAGCTCCTGCAGCAAGTTGGAGGAGATTTGCAGCTGTGGAGGAGATTCTGCTCCAGGGTGAATTTTGCGTGTCAGCAGCAGTCAGAGCAACAGTGTGCCATAAGGTCTATGCTGCAGTAAACCCATACATGTGGGCAGTCCCAGGGAAAACTGGAAAATGAATTATTGAACTTCTCCAAACTACTTTGAATTTACCAAGTACACATGGTGTCTAAAATGCAATATCCTTTTTTAAAGGGCAGTGAAAGAGGGGCTTTCAGCCTCTTACTGATTCCCTGTTAATGGCAGGTCTTTTTGAGCCGGGCATTCTTCCCTGGAATACTCCTGTTCTGCCAGTTAAGAAATTGCATGAAAGGACACCAGACGGAAAGCAGAAGTTTAAAGTGTTAGGGGAAAAAAATTAAAAAAAAAAAAAGGTCAGGTTTACTGAAGTTGCTTCCCTACCCTTTCAGACAGGGAGAAGGAATTTGAATTATATGTTTATGTTAAACAGAACCATACCAAAAGGGTTTTAGTATGGGAACACAGGAGAACATTGCAGCCTGTTGTTTACTTTTCTAAGATGTTAGACCCAGTAGCCTGGAGACTGATCTCATTGTCTGTAGAACTGTGCAACCACAGCTTTACTGGTAACTGAAGCCTTAAAACTGATGATAGGAGAACTTTTTTTTTTTCTTTTAATCTCACATCAAATAAAGTTTTGTGAACTGAAAAAGCCTCTAAGTAGATGTCCAGTACTCAGTTATTACAGTCTAAAACTTATTTAATGAAACAGAAAGATTTAAGATTGAGAAGCGGGGAAGGGTTTAACCCTGTCTCCTGTTTCAACAGTTTTGGAGAGGGGGCCAAGAAGAAACCTGTGACTGTGTTCAAGTGATAGATCTCCAGATCCAAGCTAGGGAATATTTACGAGACACTCCATGACCTAATGGAGAAAATGTATTTGCTACTGAGCCTTCAGAGGTAATAGAAAAGAAGGGAGTTACAGGAGATGCTGTTATTAAGAGAAGGGAATTAGAAGAAGGGAGGATGTTGCTGCACACATGGTCAGTTCAGACAGCAGAGCTGTATGTACTTGTAAGAGCCTGGGGATCGACATTCTTACTGATTTCTAAGTATGCATGTGGAGTAGTACATGAGTTTAGAAAAGTGTAGGAGGAAAGAGATTTATTAACCTGCAGAGGAAAAACATTAGCTCATGAGAGCTCAATTACTCATCCCCTGGAAATGGTGGATTTACCAAAAACAGTGGCAATAATGATAATAAACAGGGCAGGAGATTTTCTCCTTTTAAAGCCTTTATTAGAAAAGTCAGCTCTGGGCGGGGGCTCAAGGGGTTGCACACACCACTGCTGCTCCCTTTGGCAATGCTGAGGAGGAGGTACAATCAGCTCTGCTTCACAGCACAGCTGCGGCTTCCATCCTCATGGACATACCCAGGAAATCAATCTTGGGCTCATGGTTTAGGGAGGTCTTGCCCATGGAAGACTGTTCAGGTCATGGCGACCAACTGCAGCTGCTTTGGCTAGGAGCCCCATCTCTGCCAGTCCAGGGGTATCTCTAACAGTCTTGGAGTCTTGGATTCCACTCTGGCCCCTTGTTTTAAGAGTTTTTTATCTCTGGGTTTGACCCAGAATTCCGAGGTCTCCTCTCATTTGCATATCCACCATTTTAGGGAGCAGCAGGGACCATACACAGCAAATGGGACAGGGATACACAGGTAAGGGGAGAAAATGATTAACAAAGCGAACTCTTAACTGACAAACAGGAAACAGGGATGCATACAAACAATCAAAACAAGGTAAACACTTTAAACTTAGCCAACTGGAACAGATACTAACAATTCTAATGATTCTAATGGGATTCTAACACTTAGATAACTTTAATTTATAACAATAATGTACATTAGAAGACATCAGGCAGGGTATTCGGAGGAAGTAAAAGGTAATTGATTGGCAGATGAAAAAACTCAGAAAGCAACACTTTTGCCAGAACTCTGGAAGATCCTTCCTCTGCTCCCAGTGACTCAATCACTGCCAGAGAAACTATTTTTTTCACGAAAGGAGCTGAAGATAATTAAAAATATTGGGGATAAGAAAAAAGGGGATAATTGTTCTTCAAGGGATGGCAAAAAATACCTGAATCTTTGGCCCTACAAGTGGTAGAACAACTCCATGAAGGGAGTCATTGGGGTTCTCGAGGACTGGTAGAAGCCTTTCTCAAGATATGTATCGCTGTGTGTCTTGTGAAAACTTCATCAACAGGAAACTCAGCTGGCACAGGCCCTGTGTTTGGACTTTGCTGCTCAGAACATCCAAACAAAGGATATAGTCCTGGTTTAGAAGTGGAAAGAAGCACCACTGATGGCAAAGTGGTGTGGACCTTTACAAGTGTTAGTGACCACAGAAACTGCTATCAGGACCACTGAACACAGGTGGATGCCTCACACTCTGGTCAAGGCCTCTAAGGCCCCAGAGATTTTGACATCTCAGCTAGAAAAGAAGGGCAGGAGGCCGTGACTGACACTCCACAGGAGTGGACTGGAGCAGCAGCCAGTGCATCGATGTGGAAGCTGCTAAGCCAGACAGTGTTAATACACACTCATCTGGAGAGAAACCAGACAATAATATAAACATACTCCCTTAGAAAGAGAGCAGTTTGGCCAGACAGAATATAAACACAGCCCACTAAAGGAGAAATCCTGTCATACAGCTATGTTATGGTGAAGAAATGTGTTAATCAGTTATACCCCACTGATTCTTTTTTACCCTAGCCAATTGGTCTGTTTTGGATCCTTCCCCTGATTGGTCCCTTTCCCAATTCCTCTCCCCACTGGCCAAGTTGTGAAACCCCACCCCTAGCTACCCTATATAATCCCACTTGCCTCGGGCTCTCTGGCTCCTTTCTGCTCCGAACTTGTGGAAAAAAGCAGCTTTCCTGGAGATTGGAAAGACCCCATCTCACTACTTTTCCTCCTGCGTTGCCTGGGGTGACAAACGTGGCTCTGCAGCTCAGGAACCTCCTCAAAGAACAAATCACTTTGCACTTGACAGTGCACCAAAGAGCGAAATCACTTTGCACCTAAGGGTGCACAAAGAGCCAAATCACTTTCTGCCTGAAAGTACTTGTGCCTCTGTCGATCTCAGTGTCTTTTTAAAAATGCCTCTAGCTCTAGAGGAATATTTGGAAGAACGAGGCCATTGATTATTGATAGGCCTGAACAATCCCTGCTATCAGAGAACAGTATGAGGATTTTGTACTGTGCTTGTACTGTACAGTTCTGTGGTGTGCTCTTCCTACATTGGGTTGAATTAGCAAAAAAGTAGCAAATATAATCCTTTTCAAGGATGCTTCCCCATGGAAGCAGAAGATATGTAACAACTTACTATACCTTCTCATAGATGCTGAATACAGGAAAGCTATTCATAAGGCAAGAACAAAGAAGAATTTGCTGCCAACCAATCAACAATTGTTTAGCTGTACCTGCTGCTGCATGAACAGAGCTTTGCATCCAATCACAAAGTACTTGCCATTGCATTAACCCTGTTGATTGTCTATATAATCTGTAAAATTCATACAGTAAACTGAGCAGTGATCATATCTCCATTAGAAGGTGTCATTGACTCCAGCGATTCTCCCTTACCATCTAGCAGGGAAGGTCGTGGCACCTCTACCACTGGACCAGACCGTGACACATCAACATCAGGGGAAGCTCCATGTGCCTACCCACAGGCTGTCTGCTGAAATAGTATAGGCATCCCTCCTTTAGAATCGCCACTCACTGGGGGGCTACTACTTGCTACCATTGTTTTCTTTATCTTAAGTGGCTTCTATGCCTTCACTCACTCAGGTGGTACAGAAGGCAAGGTGAAAATTAGACTAGGTCATTAGAATACACTATTAGAGTATTTTCCTTACTAATTCTCCTTTTACATTGTCAGTGAAATGTTGCGTCTGCTGGCATGCATTCCCGTGGTGAGGGAATCTGCCGCAGGAGCTCCAATGGTTTGAGCTCTCAACAGGGGTGCAACACTACCCCCGGAGCCCTAGCATACCTGAGCAGTCGCCAGTGGATTGATGTGAATAAGAAGCAAAGAGGGCCTTGCTTGCCAATCTGGGAATTGCTTCATTAACAGAAACATAAATGCCATAACACCTGAATGGTGGGCAGGGGCGAGGACACAGAACAGGGCTTGTACTATGGGTTTTAAGGGGAATGGGTTAGGGAGGAGTGTGGGTTCAGGAGCCAATAGGGACATAAGTGCTGGGAGGGGATTACAGCACAAGAACCAATAAGGGAGCACAAAGGGAGGGAAAAACCCTAAGCAACCAATGATGTTTCAAAGGTAGAGAGATTGACAAGGAATGTTCTGGAACAATGGGTAGTGTCAGAACATAACAGACAACTAAGGCTAAACCAATGCAGAGAGGAAGGGGGGGGGGGTACAGAACAAACCATCGAAGGTAATTGAAAATACATAAAGCAGTTAAAATACAAAAATAACACACCACAACAGTGAAATTTAGATCACGTGTTCTGGTGCCAGTAATATCACAAGGAGCAGTGTTATGATGTGCTCTACTGATTGTGACATCACAAGGAGGGCCATGCCCTGCTCTTGTTCCTGTGACATTTCAAGGAGCGAGGCTATGATATACTCTGGTGCCTTTGACATCAGAAGGAGTAGGGCTGGCTGTGATGTGCTCTTGTGCCAGTGCTATAACAAGCAGTGATGCAGTAATGTGCTCTGGTGCCTGTGACATCACAAGGAGAAGGGCAGTGATGTGTTCCAGTTCCTGTGATAACCCAATCAGCAGGGCTGGCTGTGATGTATTCTGGTTCCTGTGACATCACACGAAGGGCCATGATGTGGTCTTTTTACTGTGACATCACAAGGAGCAGAGTTGTCATAGACCCTTGTTCCTGTGACATCACATCGAGCAGCGAGGTGATGTGCTCTGGTGCCTGTGACATCATAAGGAACAGCGCCTTTATGTGCTCTGGTACCTGTGACATCACAAGGAACAGCGCCTTTATGTGCTCTGGTACCTGTGGCATCATAAGGAGCAGAGCTGTGATGTGCTCTTGTTATTGTGACATCAATAGGAGCAGGTCTGTGATGTACTCTGGTGCTTGTGGCATCACACAGAGCAATGCTGTGATATGCTCTGATGCCTGTGACATGACAAGGAGCAGGTTTGGTTGTTATGTGCTCTGGTCCTTGTGACATTGCAAGGAGCTGGGCTGTGATGTGCTCTTGTGCCTGTGTCATCACAAAGAGCAAGGCTCTTATGTGTTCTGATGCCTGTGATATGGAGCTGGGCTGTTGTGATATACTCTGATTCCTGTGACATCACTAGATCAGGGTGAGTTGTCATGTGCTCTGGTGCCTGTGCCATCCTAAGGAGAAGGCTTGTGTTTAGTGGAATTTCTTAGAGAGCAGGGGCATGATCTGCTCCTGAATTAGGCTGGACAACCCAGCCTGAGTTAGTAGGCCAGCTAGTGGGCCTGAGGCCTTTTAGTTAGGCCCAGGGACTGGCCTGAGTGCAGGCCTGAACCTGTGGCGCAGTTGGAAATTATGTTAAGGAATGCACAAGAGATAGTAAGTTAATTAGCAGGTGATTGAGATTGCTGCTGGTTTGGACACCTTAACCACCTTAAGTATAAAAAGTAAACAATGTTTATTTACATTTTTGTATGCCTCACGCCAATGGGGAAAATGCTTGCTTCATAAACAATATTGAACTGTATAAAACCAGCCATTTTACGAGCAATAAACCAGAACGTATGATAACCATATTGGTGTAATTACGTTACTCAGCGTCTCCTCAAGGTTTTTGGGGCACTTCCCCCTTCACTTGTGAGGTGCTGTGGTGCCTGTGACATCATAAGGAGTGGGATTGGGTGTGATGTGTTCTGGTGGCTGTGAAATCACAAGGTGCACAGGTGTGTCATGTGCTCTTATGCTTTTGCCATCACTAGGAGAGGTTAGCTTGTGATGTGCTCTTGTTCCAGTGACATAATAAGGAATGGGATCAGCTGCTTTGTGCACTGAAGAATGTGACATTACAAGGAGCCGGGTAGGCTGTCATGTGCTCTGGTGCCTGTGACATTAGAAGGAGCAGGGCTGTGATGTGCTCTGGTGCCTGTGACATCCTAAGGAGAGGGCTTGTGATGTTCCCTGGGACATGTGACATCACAAGGAGCAGGGTTGTGATGTGCTGTGGTGCATGTGACATAACAAGGAGCGAGTCTGTAGTGTGCACGGGTGCCTGTGCCATTACAAGGAGTACAGCAGTGATGTGCTCTGAAGCTTACAGTACCACAAGGAGTGGGGCTGGCTGTGATGTGCTCTTGTGCCTGTGATACCACATGGAGTGGGTCTGTGATGTGCTCTGGTGCCTGTGATATCAAAAGGAGTGGGCCTGACTGATATGCTCTGGTTCCTATGTCATCACAAGGGGCATGGTGGGTTGTCATGTGCTCTGGTGCCTCTGACATCACAAGTAGTAGGGCTGTGATGTGTTTTGGTGCCTGAGACATCACAAGAAAGCGGGATTGGCTGTGGTGTGGTCTGATGGCTGTGAAATCACAAGGAGCAGGCTTGATTGTCACGTGCTCTGGTGCTTGTTACATCACAAGACTGTGATGTACTCTGGTGCCTGTGACATCCTAAGGAGAAGGCTTGTGATGTGCGCTGGTGCCTGTGACCTCATAAGGACCACGTCTGGCTTTGATGTGTGTGTGATGTTTAGGGTTTTGGGGGTGATTTGGGGGGTTTTTGTTCATTTCTAAGCCAATTTTAGGGTGATTTCAAAGTACTAATGTAGTGTAAATGTTTCTGACTCCACAGTGCCAAGACCCCAAAATGTCATCTCTTTGTGGGTCTCCAGCACCTTCCTGGAGGGCATTTGTATCTCATTTGCATATCATTTGCATATCCACAAATGGCTGAACCCATTTGACTCCACTCCTTTTCATTTCTACCCCAAGATCCCCCAAATCTCCTCCTTGATGCCCCTAAAATCATCCCCAAATCACTTTGATCCCTCCAGATCACCTCATTTGTATATCAAGTCTAATCAACATCTCATTTGCATCTCCAAGATGGCCCCACCTCTTTTATTTCAGCCCCTGAGAACTGAAAAAATGATCCCCAAATCCTCCCTGAGACCCACCCCCCCCAAAACTTCCTCTCCTTCTAACCCTCCTGCACCTTCCTGCGGCAATTTGCATCTTGTTTGCATATTCCAGGTGACCACGCCCTTTTATTTGGCTCCACAGCCTTTCATTGCACTCTCAAAACTTCTTCCTTAGTGTCCCAAAAATCTCCCCAAGATCACCTTGAACCCTCCAGAGACCCTTGACATGGCTCTAATTTACATATCTACTAATTAGCATTTCATTTGCATATTCAGGATGCCTTTGCCCCTCTCTAATTGCACCCTCTAAATCCCCCCCAAAAGGCCCAAAACCCATGGCCCTTGATCCCTCCAGAGACCTTTGTTAGCGCTGAAATCCCTAATTTGCATATCAGTCTCATTAACATCTCGTTTGCATACCCAATACAACAGCACCTGTTTTCTTCCAGCCCTAGAGATCTAAAAAATCTACCCTGAAAGACCCCTCAACTTGCAACCAATCTCTTCTTAGAACCTAATTTGCATGTTTAATATTCCATTTGCATATAATTTTCATATTCAGAAATACAGTCCATTTCATTTCATTTCATTTCATTTCCTGGGGGCCCCTGACCCCCTCCAAGGTCTCTCATATCCCACCCTACTGTAACAAAGGAGATAGTTACCATAATTAGGTCAAGTGGTTTTATTAAAGAAACCAATAACTGGAAACAGGGACCTGAGATAAGCCCAAGGTCCCCAGCGACAAAACAGACTTGAATCAAAAAGAGACAGCACATGTGCCAGGTGCTCCTTCAGTCACAAGTACCTCGAGAGAACCCCACCCCTCCCTGGGCCAGTCCTTTTATAGCCTCCAGGTGGCTCTAAATCATCTCTCTTCTGATTGGCTCTTATCTAGGGGTCCTGATTGGTCCAACTTGATGGTGTACTTCTGTCCAGTCATTCTGCAACTCCATCGAGTGATTGGCTCTTGTGGTGCACCAATCCAGTCCTCCATGATGTCACTCCTCCAGCCAAAGCTCCCTCATGCTACCCCCTCTCAGCTCTCCCCGCGGAGGTCACTCATGACAAAGCACCACACCTGCACGTTCATGCAACACAAACTCCGAACACAACCCCACCGAACAACTCAAAACTATTCCATTCAACTTAATTTACCCACAACACAGAGATGCCCCCAACCACCACAAAACTATTGCTACCTTCCTAATTAGCATGACCTTGCTCTCGTTACCATCTTGTTTGCATAATCCAAATTACAGTTCCTTCATTTTGAGCCCTAGAGCCCCAAAAAATCAACCCCAGGGCCCTGAGAGAGCCCAAAATCTTCCTGATTCTTCCAGAGACTCTGGATAGCTCTGGAGGTTCTAATTTGCATTTCCAGCCTTATTAGCATCTCATTTGCATGCTTGGGATTTTTTTTTCACTCCTAAGACTCCCATAATCCTGTCCCTGAAGCCCCAAAAGGTCACTGCAAAATCACCTTGACCACTCCAGAGATCCTTATTTGAGTATCCAGGCTCATTAACATCTTATTTGAATATGCAGATGGCTCCATCCTTTTTGTTTCGGCCCCCAAGACCCCCAAAACTGACCCTGAAAGACCCCACAAATCAGTATGACACTCCTCAGACGTGGGAGAAAACCTCTCCTTAGAACATAATTTTCATGTTTTGCACCTCATTAGCATCTAATTTGCATTATTAGGAACTTCCTAATAATGTCCCTGATTGGAACATCCTGCACACCCCCCAAAAAATTGACCCCAGGATCTGCCCTGAGACCCCAAATATTTGTCTCTTTCTGGCTCTCCTGAGTATTCCTGGAGGGTATTGGCATTTCATTTAAATCTCATTGGCATATCCACAAATGCCTGAACCCCTTCAACTCCTTGTATTTCACCCCCCAGTAATAATCTGGCAAAAAAAGTACTTTGCATATCAAATTCACAGACCACCAGTGGAGAACATGAAAGAATAAAGGTAGTTAAAAAAATTAGCAACCTTATTAGACAATTCATGTTTAATAATATGGCAAATTATTATGTTAAACTATATGAACATTTCTGACATGACAATTTATACATTTAACAATGTTTAATACCTTTCTGGCACTTTTAATTGCAAATATTGTTTCTGCAAAAGAAGTGGTGGTGGGTGTTAAATTTAAAGCAAAGCAATAGCACCATGTGGTGGTCTCTGCAAAGCTTTATAGTGCTCCTGGCATCACTCTGGCGTGTCATGGGATGAGGCATGAGGAATCCTCTACCTTCAAAGGCAGATAAAGTAGAATAAATTCTTTTTTTCCCAGCTTATTTTTTGCAGAAAAAAATAAGTCTTTAGTCCTATTGCTCTTTATTTAAACCTAATTATTACTTAAGGAATGAGGACTGTTAGGCACATACTTTACGTAAGTTGGTTCATGCTCAAAATGGAGTGGTGCTGTAGGTTGGGGAGTGTTTGTGCTTTGGGCTTTTTTCCTTTTTGATGTATCATTGAAATACCTATGGGGGAAACAAACGTTAAAAATAGAAAATTTCACTGCTATTGCATTTTGAAGAAAGAGAAAGGTTGTCTGGGGTGGGAAAAAGCAATCATAGCTCTAGTAATACAGCTAGATGAACAATTTCTTTTCTTTTCTTTTCTTTTCTTTTCTTTTCTTTTCTTTTCTTTCTTTTCTTTTCTTTTCTTTTCTTTTCTTTTCTTTTCTTTTCTTTTCTTTTCTTTTCTTTTCTTTTCTTT
>VZUI01049165.1:0-21962 GCA_013401135.1 Cettia cetti | reverse complement strand
CGCTGCAGGCGTGAGGAAGGGACTGTCACTAACTCCAGGAAGTTGCAGAGCATCTCGCGGTCAGGCTTCCCGCGGAGGTGGTCGAGGGAAGAGGATGGTGTGGCAGATAATGCTGAAGACCTCAGGTCAGGCGATGTGGGCTCTGGCGCTCCATGCACTGTCTGAATAGCGGGCACTGGTGCTTCTGTTTCATCACAGCAGCGCCAAGGCCTGTCGGGGATGCTGGCCGAGCGCCCCGGCGTCCTGCGGCTCTGAGCAACCACAGCGGGGCTCCTGTGTTCAGAGGCTGAGGAGCTCTTTGGGCAGGTTACCCTATGGATCTCCGCGCTTTGCCAGGCTCCGTGGCAGGATTTCATCAGCCCCGCTGTAGGAAGAGCCTGCCCACGCTCAGACAGCCGGGCACACGGAGGCTGAAGGCTGCGCGCACGACCGCTCCCCGTCTGGCTCTAGGGCATCCGGCCGTGATGGACAGCCGGAGCAAATGGCTCACAGGGGTTAAAGTCAAGGCTGTTAGAACATCTAATCAAATATTTATTTATTATGAGGCCTTTAATTTGCTGAGGATTTCCCCTTCTGAACTCTAAGTATGTCTCTTGCTAAAGTTTGTTTTCTTGCGAGGTATCCCAGCACGGATAACCAGAAATGGGGTGTTTACAACCCATATCTATCGACCCACATCAACATAAGCTTATTCGGCTTTGCCATTTCGGACATGCTTCATTTTCCATTTGATTTTGTTACATTTTATCCACCTGCCTGTGGTTCTTACAGTACCTTTCCCCAGTAGTTCAAAGAGCTCTTTAGCACATGGATTTTTCTTCTCGTGAAGGTATTTATAAGATAGCTCTGGATCTTTCTCACAACCCCATCAGCAGGAAGGGTTGTCCTGTGCTGCAGGGCAATCCCTTGGAGCCTTGTTTCAGTTTTATGAGGCCTTCTGCCCTGCTTGCAATTTTTCAGCAAATGAATGTGACTGCCCTCACTTCTTGCACGTGTTAGTGTTAGCATGTGACGTGCCAAAAGGAAACATGCACCGGGATGTAAAATCAAAGATCCTGATTCCTGTTCACATTGGAGACCTTTAACTAACTCTGGCAAATTACTTTTTGTTTAGATCCAGTGTACAGCTCCCGTAAAATGATGGCGTTGGAAAGGGGCCAGACTGTAAATAAGAGTCGACTCTCAATTATTTTTATTGACTGAATACCAAACCACTGACCGTACCTCTAGGGTTACTGCACTTCTGCTCCTTTGCAGTATTAGACTGGCATGCACATACCAAGAGTCATCTGTGCACACATCTTAGTGTTTTATAGTGAAATACAAAGATTTGTTTCCTTCTTGTCTTATCTAGTGAGAGCAAAGATGCGGTTCCTGAGGGAGCTGCTGCTCTGTGTTAGATTGGGTATGGGAAACCTGACCGACTTCTCTCCAACCCTACCTTGGCATAACTTCTTTCACCCCTTCAGTGGATACACATGCCTGATTTATGTCATCATTAACAAAATAAGAATCAGATCTGCTGCTTGTGCCCTAAATTTTCATTACCCTGGACCACCTGCTACGACATCCTTGCTTCTGCATTCAGAAATTTCCTTTGTTCCCTTTCAATACGCCATTAGTAACAGTTAAATAGGGGGGCTGAAAGGCGATAAATACATCTGCATTTCTAAGCATGGCTGATGCTTTCTTTCCTTAAAATTACTAACATGTGGCATCCATTTGCCTGAGTCATTAATTCCCCTTTTACGGAGACTGCCTCTGTTATTTTTATGCTTTGTCCTTGATGTTTGCTTACACTGTCCCTGTTTTCCATGTCAGAGAGCACAAGGTGCTGTACCCCATTAAGGATGACTAATACACAGAGAGAGAGGAAAAAAGAGAAAGATTAAACCAGAAAGAAATGCATACTAAAACCATCACAGAGTACTTAACTGAAAAACCCTGCTGCTCACATGAAAGCAGTCTGGGAAAGGAGACTATTAGAAAATGAATGCACATGACTGAGGTGGAAATACAATTAAACCACCAGAGTAAAATAACAGAAAATGTGGTAGTAAGGTTAATAATAAACTCACGTCATGAAAACATGAAGTGTAGAAGGGAAATTACACTGCCAGTCATCATCTCTTTATTAGGAAACTCATTAAAACCAGAGCAGTACCACTCCTTCTAATGGAAAATTTGGATGGGGATGAGAAGCACACAACTGGTAAGAGGCGGCCGTGTCCAGTCTACACACATGTAAAGAAAGGATGATCCTGCTGAAGATGCTAATGCAACATTTTCATTAATTGGTTTATGCACTTACGGTGCATGTGCATCACAAGCACAGCTTATTGCTCACTACTGCTCCCTTGGCTTCCTATTATCTCATTCTGCCTCACCTACCCTGAAATTTAAAGCCCTATATTTCAATTTCATGACACGACAATCTGTAGCAAAATCTTTGCTCCTCTGTGCTTCAATCATCCTGGCTCATCTGATTCCTGCTTCACCAGTACTCAGTTCTCTTCATATTGCCTGTCCCAGTTTCATGGTTTGCACTCCCAAATCTTCTCCTTAAATTTATTTTTCCCTGCCTCTTAGAAGCTAGCCCAATGCACTTGACTCCTTGTGCAGCTGGATCACCATGTGTCAGGAGTTGGGGATGTTGATAGACTGGAAAAATCAGGAATCTTGTGGTGGGAAGGAAGGGGACTAGGCATGAGGGTATAAATGTGGCTGCCTGCATAACTTTTGCCCAATATAAAAGCCAATAACAGCGAAATAAAAATTTTGATGTAAAAAACACATTTACAAAAGCATTTCAGGTCTGTTTTTTATTAAAAGCGAAAGCTCTGTCAATACAATTTGCTGAGGCTCAGAGACCTTTAAATAATTAGAATAACTCTTCTGCATCTAATTTGAAAAGTGCAAGGGTTGCCAAAATAGATGTTGTTTCCGTGTATTCCTCTGTGGGTATATATTATAAGCACACACTCAAATATGCATTCATATTGGGAGCTTGTAATCCTTAGCTGTAATTCTCCAACTACAAATTCCCAAGGTAAGGATACCTGTGCAAAATTTCACAATAATTTTTTTTTTCATTTTTTACCATTACAATAGTGTTTTAAAACAATATAGCTACAGTGCCAAATGAAAAAAATCATCTTCAAATTGCTTTAAATCCAAATGTTAAGCACCCAGGGAGGCTTAAAAATAGAGAGCTGGGGCTGGGTGCATCATTCCTGCTGACCTTCCTAGCCCTTCCAAATCCTTGTTCAACACCATGGAAAGTGCATCTCCTTTGAGTAGGAGATTCTCACATTCTGTGCACCTTCTAGATGTCAAAAACTACTGCCTCCATGTTTATCTGCTGTACCATTCTGTACTTTCAGATGGTGAATAATGTTATGGGCTTATCCATGGCCACATGCTTTGAGGTGTTCAAGCATGACTTCACTGTTCACAACCAGTGACACTCTGAGATGTATCTTCTCCAGTGTGGCCTCATCCTTAGGCCACATCCCTTCAGAGGTACAACTACTGCAGCACAGATATTTCAGGTGTCCTGCTCCCACACTGACTCATGCACTGGTCAGGGTCTCTTCAACTCAAGCGCTCACCAGAATTCCAGCCTGTCCAGTACAGCAGCACAGAAACAGCAACGATGCCCTGGTCATCAGCCAGCCCAGGCTGTTATCAAAATGTTCCCAAGCACAGCAGAATAAGATGATAAGCAGCACAGCAGCACAGCAAGCAGTGAAAGCAGAAAGCAGCCACTAATGAGCACTCGGCTCTGATACACAGTCAGGCAAGCGAGGCTCGTGGCAAGCACAAAGGCCTGCCCATTAATAGCTAAACAGCAAGAGCAGCTACAAATTCAATCCAGCACATTCTAATCAAATCTGTCGTTATCGTGGACACTTAGAGCCCCATGTTGGGCACCAAAAAGAAATGTTGTGGTTTAAGCCCAGCCAGCAACTAAGTTCCACACAGCTGTTCAGTCTGCCCTCTCACCTCAGTGGGATGGGGGAAGCAATTGGAAGAGTAAAAGTGAGAAAAGTCACAGGTTGAGATAAAGAGAGTTTAACAGGTAAAGCAAAAGTCACTCATGCCAGCAAAGCAAAACCAGGAATTCATCCACCACTTCCCATGGGCAGGCAGGTGTTCAGACATTCCCAGGAAATCAGGGCTCCATCATGCATAACAGTGACTTGGGAAGATAAACCCCATCCCTCTGAAAGTCCTCCCTCTCCTTTTTCTTTCCACTGCTTTATAAACTACTTCATTTATAGCATGACATCATGTAGGGTATGGAATATCCCTTTGGTAGTTGGGGTCACCTGTCTGGGCCATGTCCCTTCTAACTTTATGGGCACTCCCAGGCTCCTCACTGGTGGGGTGGGGTCAGAAAAGGCCTCGACACTGTGCAAGCACTGCTTGGCACTAATGAAAACATCCCTGCCTTATCAACTCTGTTTCCAGCACAAATCCAAAACACAGCCCTATTATTGGCTACTTTAAAGAAAAGGAACTCTACCTCAGCCAAAACCAGCACAACACTTTGAAAGAAGTCCCATTTGTGTAAATATATATGTGTCTAAATATTATCTATATATGAATGGAACACTGCAATGAATATGAAAATGGGTAACTTAACACATGCACAGTGGGATTGAATGCACTCCAAGTTTGAAGATAATGCCATGTTGAGTAGTGCAGTTGACTCACTGCACAGGATGGCACCCTGACAGACCTTGACAGGCTTGAGAGGTGGCCCATGGAAACCTCATGAAGTTCAACAAGACCAAGTACGAGGATGTGTCATCACTGGAATTGGTCAAGGCCAGGCTGCATGGGATTTTGAGAAATGTGGTCTGGTGGAAGGTGTCCCTTTTCATAGCAGGAGCACTGGATCCTTGAAGATCCCTTCCAACCCAAACCATTCTATGAACAGCAGATGTGTAATATTCTCCAGTTGCATTTCCTGTCCTGAAGAGAGAAAGAATCTAAATACAAGGATGTGGAAATCCAGCTGGGGCTGTGGCATCCCCAGTGCTTCCACCTCCATCCCTGAGCAGGCTGCTGAGGGGGCATGGACTTGCACACCCCACTGGTGTCCCAGCCCCAGCACAACAGGTCTGGTGAGGAGGCTGCCAAAGGTTAAAAAAACAGCCAGAGTCAAGAGGGAGAAATTCATGAAAGCAGAACTCTCTTATGCTTCATAGTATCTTGTTTTTCATGTGGGGGATACCTATGCAGGAGGGGTGAGGGTAAGCCGCAGCTTTGTTTCCAAGAGCTGCCTTTTGCTCCAGCTGTTTTTTGGACTTGCCACTGGCAGGATTTGCTGTTTTCTCTTTTGATTTTAACGCACTGTGCCCTGGGGGAGCCTTGGAGAGCTGCATCCTTTCCCCCTGCCTGCTTTTATTGCTGGTTTTCTGTTTTTCTGTAAATTGTTTTCTCTGCTGCTGCAACGGGTTTTCACACTTTGAATTTCTTTCTAAGGTTTTCAAGGCTGCCATGGCCTCCAGTAAGAGATCCCTGAAAGCAAATTAGTTTGTATCAAGCAAATGAGTTTGTATCAATCAAACCTGGATGAAAAAACATGTAATTAACACTTACAGTCATCAACACTCAGCTCATAGCAGCATGGTGGTAAAGCCAGACCTTTAGTCTTCAGATCATCACAGGGCTTTGCTGTAGGGCTGACCTACCTGAGCCCCCTCATGGAGTACATGGATGCCATCAAGTTGTGTTCACCACGAGGGCACTGGTACCAGCACTGGGCCCTGCAGTGCTGTCATCACCCTCCTCTGCTGTGCTCCTTGCCAGCCCAGCCCCTCAAAAGGCATGTCACAGAGAAATGGGCAGGGATTGTAGGCACAGGGTGCAAGGGAATGATGCCTCCTTTTAAACACACTGTAGACATGTAGGCTGTCTCCCAAGAGAAACAGTAGAAACATTTGTTCACAAACTAAGGGAAAGATCTACAATGGCTGGAGAAAGCAGAGCCCATATTTTATTTAATACCCTGGTGACCAGTGAAACCTCAGTTTTAGAAAGAGAGAAATTCAGAGTCAGCACCTCCACAGCCTGGGAGAGGTCTGGACAACACTTACTACCACACCAGGTAGGAGCACCAGATGATAAGGAATCCTTTTCTCCTCCCTCTGTAGCACTGAGATTCCTGCCATCACTGCCATCCACCTGCTGGCATCACTTCAGTCAGTCTATAGAAATCTCAATTTCTTTCCTTCCTTTGTTTCTGGCATGACTTGCATATATCCTCATGGAGAAGACATGCTTCTGGAAGGTGACAAAGGTAGGCTTAAGGCATCTCAGCTAGGTTTGGACAGGAGGTGGTTGCTGAGCTACTCAGTCAAAGAGATGCAAAACAGGTTCATTGAATCCTGGAACTGGCACATGGGCATGCATCCCCACTTTAAGTGTCAGCAAGGTGGTGCTGAAGCTCTAAAGAAAGGTTTGTGGGTGGCACTGGGTAACAAAATTGAAGTTAGGAGAATCAGACCTTTCATAAATGCTAGTCCTAATAGTGGAAAAAGGGGAAGAATCCCTGGTGTGCCTTTCAATTGACTTCATGATAGCATAGCCTCTACATTTATTTCTCCTTCAGTTAAGTTTAAGTTTTAGGAGAAGCACTTAAAAACATGTAAGTAAGAAGTGACAGAATGCAGACCTTATACTCCTGCTCCAATAGCCTAAAAGAAGCTTTTAATAGAGGGGAAAATAATCCTCTGGCAGAAAATAAACCTTAGGGAGAAAAGAGCTGAAATTCAAGGGAGACAGAAAAGGGTATTCCTTTGGGATTGAAATAGGATCCAGAAATCATACTTTAAAAACAAACAAACAAAAAACCATGAACAAACACCTCCCAAACCTAAATTGTTCTTGTATTTGCAGTCCCTGAACAGCTCCATCTTCCCTCTCCTGCCATGGGTGAAGTTCTCACTATATGGCCCTCTTTGCTATGCAATTTGAATTCCTTAACTATAAATTGCTTTCCAAACAGTGGCACCTTGTATTTTAGTCAATGGTGATATTTCTAAGTTTCCTAGAAATGCATTCAGAAAGACTTCTATTGATTTAGACCTTTGTACAGATCTATTATTCTCAGCAAAATTCTCCAGGGAGGGAAGTGTGTTATTCAGACCATGCTCATGCCAAACAATCTTGCACCAGATACATGGGGCATTTGACAAAAGTGGCTTGAGAAAGATAGAGACATGGAGAAAATAATGTAAGAGAATTGTACTATTCTGGATGTTTAATTTGATTTTCTTCCTCCTGGTTTCACCTTTAGACCTTTTCCTGCTGCGAGGCTGGAATGAGTAACTGAGCTTGACTATGGCACACAGTGGAGAAGTGAATTATTTTGGCCCCAGCCTAGCAGTGAACCTTGTGCAGGTGAAGAAGTCTGTCTGCATTTGTGGACTAATGAATCCATGTAAGGTCAAACTCTCTTCAAGTTGATGCAGGGAGCCTCTCAGTTACCTGGGAGAGTTCTCAGCTGTTGGAGGAGAGAGTAGAGCTCTGAGGAGCTGCAGGGGAAAGAAGTACCTACAGAGAAGGGAGCTCTTTGCCAGACTCTGCTGAAGCTGGAGGAGAAGAAAATGGGCTTGCTCAGGACCCACTTGCCTGTTTTTTTTGTATTCTGGTAGGACTGTTCTTGCTTAGGTGCAGATGGATTTTAAATTCGGGGTTAATAAAATTCTATTGTCCTTTTATGCTCTGCATTAAACAAGAGCACTGAGCACAACTCTGTTTTGAGAAGGTTTGATAATGAGACCTCAAATGAAGAAAACAAGAATAGGGAACTGCAAAGGATGAAGCTTCTCTTTGGGAAGGTGTCCCTTAGGCAAGGCTGTGTGTCTGCCTGAGTGCTCTGCACTCAGGTGTCACCTCTTGGGTCACCAGGACTGACAAAACAAAGGGCAGCACCCCTTGGGACCAGCACTGCCACCTTGTCTGAGGGGCACCCCTTGGGCCAGGGCTGAGGGGGAGCCGAGGGGTGAGAGGCAAGAAGCAGGCAAAGCCCTGCAAAGTTTTGGGGTTTGTCTTTGAATGTTTCTTTTTTTCTATAACTGGGGAAGATTTGCTCATCAAGGGGAGGCAGATACAGCAATTTGGTCTCCTGGGTGTACTTCCAGGCTGTACTCTGAGCCAGTGCTGTTTAATATTTTAAGGGGGGTACAGGCAGGTAATTTAACCTCATGCAAACTTCTGCAAAGAAACATCCTGTCAGAAAAGTGATATCACTGTCCCTAAATTTACTTTACTTAATCTTTATGTTTTGAAATATGAGAGACTGGACAACCTTTATTTCTGGAGTTCTTTTTCTGCTTATTAAATATTTCACATGTTCCTTATGTCACTTTAGTGTCTGCTTCTTTTTTCTTTGTTTTCTCTTAATTCTGATGGTAAGAAATTGCACAAATTTTATTTCCAGAAAGTTATAAGCAGCTGAAAAAGGGTTTTAACAATCAAAATGCCTGGTTTATTGGATTTCTGTCTAGAGCAGCAGTTCCTAGAAGGTATAAAAAGCACATAGCTCCTTTTTGAGGAGAAAAATGAAATAATGCCTCCGCAGCCCCCCAAAGTTCCTTGGCTAGCTCAGATCCTAGAGGGCTTTGGAGGAATATTTCAGGGATAAGACAGAAGATACCAAAAGAGGCTCTGACCCCCAGATGTAGTACAAGACGTTTATTCTCTAAGGTTTCCAGAGGGGAAAGAGGATGAACAAAGGAGGAGAGGGCCTTATCTAGACTCCTGCCCAGGAAAAGGCATTTGGCTCTCAGCCAATAGGGTCAGAATAGGGGGGAAAGGTTAAACTAAATGGTTACAGGTTCCAGGGGTCTCTGTGGGGGGAAAAACCATTCCACAGAGAGATACAATGGAAAGGGTCTGTTAAATACAGAAAAAATAAGCCTATTTAGTGTTGAGGGAAGTATCTTACTTTTCTGTATGAGCTTAAAAACTTCTCAAGCTTCCTTTAGTCTACCTCTGTGCTAAAGTCATTTATTGACTCTGAAATTTGATAATGATGTGATTGGAGCTTCTTTATGTGCAACCAGTGCTGTGAGACCTTCATGCTTGTGCATTCTGTGACTTCTTGTTTCCTGAAAAAAAATGGTGACCAAGTGAGGAAAAATGCCTGTATATACCCTGTATTTGTATGAATGACACAACAGGAATGTTACATGGAAGCCTTTGCACAAACAGTGGCTGATGATCTGACGCTGTTAAAGTCAGTGCCTCACAGAGCTACCAAATGGCAAAAATTTCATTTAGAAATTAAAATTACTCTTGACATCTCTCCTGACATTGAGAATACGCACCTGCATGGAGAGCCTGTGTGTGAGCAAAAGGAGCATGCCTAGGTGATGTTTTGCACCTATCAGAGAAAAAACTCTGGCATAAGAAGGAGCTTTGTTTAAAAATAAAGAAAAAAAACTGCATAAAAAATGTAGAAGAGTAAAATTTATATCAGTCACAAAAAACCTCACAAGAACATGAAGAATCTGAAAAATAGGAATGATCATTGTTATGTGATGCATCCAAGAAGTGATATTACTGATTTTCAAAATACTTTAATCTTGCTTTCTGCCTGGGCAAACTTCATTCATGCACATTATAAATACAGGTAGAAGTGAAGGCAATGACTTATGAGGAGAGAAAGGACTAGCAAACCCAGCTCTTAAAATAATATATATTATTTAATACTTAATTCTTTAAAGGATTTGGAGGAAGAAAAAAAATTCAAACTTTAAATAATGACCTAAAAAGGATCAGTCTCATGGAAAGAATATGGTGACTGTGACTCCATCATTGCAATCTAGTTATAATAGTGAAATTAACATATTTATCAGACAGAGCTCAGGGTGGAATTTGAAATCACTGAATTGTGTTTGTCCATGGGGGTCTGCAACATAGATGAGGTTTTCTGCAAAAAATCTACTTAAATATGCATACTATTTTAAAAGCAGTAATGGAGACTCCATGGAGTTTCTTTTTCCCTATTTTAATCACAAAATGAAGTTAATTTTGACCAGGTACATCCAAGAAATACTTTCAACATGAGCACAGGATAGATTACACAGATAGAATACAGCTAGACAGGCTAGCTGTATTCATGTGAGCTGGTTCTGAGGAAATTTCTCCAAGAGTATATCAGGATTTATCCTGAACAACCTCTCAGCTGTTAATGATCATTTCTGAAAAGTGCAAGTGGACAGGGAGTTTTTTACTGTGAAAAGTGAAAAAACCCCTATATTTAGAGAAAGGCTAGAAAGAAATCTACGGGACATACAGGGATGGATGAGTTTAACTTCAGTACCTAGAAACACTCTCACTGAGCAGTCACTTAATAACCAAAAAAACCAGAAAATATTCAGTTCTTTTAAGAGCAAATCACATGATACCATCCTAAAAAATCTAAAACACAGATAGAAACTTAGAAAAACCTTGAGGAACCCCAGACAGAATTTATATTGACTCTACCACAGCTTTTGATAATCCCACACAACGTTTTCAGAAGCAAGCTGAAGAAAAATGAATCAGATAAAATTATGAGGTGTACGTACAACTGATTGCAAATTACTGTTTGAGATTGTCATTCACTGTGTTCCTTTAAATGTGATGAGTTAAGAGGTAGGGCCCTGTAGAAGTTTGTCCCAATGTGTTCATTCTTTTCTGCTGTAGAAAAAGGTTCAGAAGATGACAATAGATTACAATTGGTGCTAAATATAGTGCTGCTGCAAGACATTGAAATGCCCTTCTGGGATGCATTAACAGGTATAAAATATAGGAACTTCTTCTTTTACTGAGCTTGGCATTAGTGACCTCAGCTGGAAAACTGTGTCCATTTTCGAGCTAGGTATTTTTAGAAGAATGTAGCTCCATGAATCACAGAGCTCAGAGGTGAGCAACGTATTGTAAGGCATGTGACTTCTTGGGAATGGCTGCAAGGATTAAACCTGTAGTCTAGAGGGACAAGGATGATGTGAATCTTCACATGCATGAAATATGTGCTCTTTCTCCACAATCATCAGGAAAACAAGTAATCTCATTTGCTGAGGGAAGGTAATATAGATTAGACATTGTCCTTTTAATTGAAAGGGCAGTTGAGCGTCAGTTACTGCAGAGGTGACCGGCATCCTCTACACTGAATGTTTTTAAGAGCAGATGAGGATGGTGTGCATCTGTTCAATTTTGCCTCAGGGATGGAGATAGACTAAATCAGGGATGCTTGTTCTGATGACCATCCATAGATTGCTTGGGTAGTTTGCCCAGTGGGTTGCCAGCCAGAAATCAGAGAGATCTGGCTGAACTTTTGGGCGTGGCAGCCTCTGACCAGCTCACAGTTGCATGGAAAGATCTCTGACATGGTGGGTAAATGTCACCTTCCCTGACCAGGGAAAGGACCAGAGCCATTTTAGAAGGGTGGTGGTTGGGAGCAGGCTGTGGCCAGTGATGTTTGTCTGCTCAGAACTCATTCTCTCCTCAAGGATCACCTTGAAAATGAAAGGACCAGTCATATGAATTACAAAGGTGGCAGCAGGATACACCCAAATCTGCAAGAGGAGGTGATAAGCAGATGTTCCTGGTCTCAAGATATCTATACTGAGATCCGTGAGCCTAGAGTTCAGTTGCTCATAACTGGCTATAGAATTAAGATGAAGTTATCCCCCACTAGCTAAAAACATGTGGGAATCACCAGATGAAACAGTTTCTTGAGGTCATTTTCAACCTTACACTACAGAGATTTCTATGAAGTAGTGGTATAATTTCACTCCTCTTTGGAATAACAGCAGGACTAAATATGGAATAACAAAAAATAGATTTTAAAATGGTCCAGTTCCAGTATCCAGTAATGATAGAGCAAGGTCATGAGACTTTTCTTTTTATACTAAGCATAACAGAATATCAATGCAGATTTAGAAGAGCTGGTGTGTTAAACTGTGCTATTTGAGAATTATACTGTATCTTATCTTTAGTGAAAAATTCAGGCAAATAGCTGAACTATGTTAAGCTGGATTACTTGAGAATTACAAACAGTAATTTGAGAGGAAGGTTGTGACAGATACAACTTTGCTTGTTTTCACAAAAAGGATGAAATGCTTTTCTCTTCTCAAATGCCAAAACTGGTTAAGGATTTCTGAAAGAATAATATTCCTTAAAACATAAAGTTCCACCTGCCAGGAAAGGAAAAAACCTCAAAGTTTCTTCATATAGTATCTCAGTGATATGTACTGAATTGCAAGCTGCAGGGCAAGAAATCTTTTTGGAAATAGCTAATTTTCACATCTCTGAAAGCTTTAGTATCATTGCACTGGCACATGGGATTGGATGAGGGTATATTTTTATTTGGGACCCGCTTCTTGTGCCTATCAGAGAAGTCCCCAAGCATGCCAGCATCTGCCACAGACCTGTGCTCTGAAGGAGGAACTGATCTGTCTGAAAATATGCCCCAAGTGCCATCTAAAGTTACTGCTTACGTGCAAGTCCTGCAGAGCACAGTAGGGGTGGCCCATCCCTAATGCAGGATTGTGCTTTCCAGCCCCAATAAATTGCTGGAAGTGCTACCACATTTCTGTATACAGTCCTCACCCTTAAAAAGATAAGAAATCAAAGTGTTCGAACACGGTGAATAGGAGTGTAAGCTGTTTACATAATCACTGTTTACATTCTGTTAGAGGTGACAAAATCATCGTGAAAAAAACTGTCAGTGTTGATAAAGACCATATCAGTAAACAGCAGATTAAGCAGGACACAGAGAGCCTTACAGACCAATTATACATAATTTGCCATGGACATGGTTTGAAAAAGAAATGCACACAATGACTTAGAGAAAATTGCTTAGCTTGGCTGCATCCTTATTAACAAAACAGAAGTGCCTGAGGGCAAATTGTCCTTGGAAAAATAACTTCTGGGAATAACAGCATGTCCTCATCCTTTGCCTAGTGGTGAGGAAGACCCTTTTCCTCCATTCCCCACCCTCTGAGCCTTCTCACATCTATCTGATCCATGTTTACCCACAAATTCTGAGACATCCTATCACCCTTGGAAAGCCAGAATTTGCATCACTAATCTGTCACAAGCCTTCAGCACTTCTTTTGGGGGAATCTGTGCAGGAATTTCCTCCTGCATTACATCCCAAGTACCGGGGGTTTGGCACATTGTGAGGGCTCTCCCATCCCTTGTCTCCTGTTTCATCCAATGAGCATTCCTGCATCCTGACTTAAGTATTACTCTCACTTTTCCTGCACTCATGCATCAACTGCAAGCACAAAGGCAAATCAAACCACCAGGGAAGTGAGTGTATGAGCCTAGCAGCAGCCTACAGAAAATGTCTCTGCTGCTGTAATTTATTCTAGCTTTTCATGAAAAATGTTCCACCACACCTTCCGTGATGATCCTGTGGGGAATTTGTTGAAAATATTTAATATGTTTATGAAATATGTTGATCATATTTTATAAAAATATTTCATATATTTAAGACTGTCATCTTACAAGAAGTTTTCAAAATCAGAACTTTTTGAGGAGGAGAAAGGTTTTTGTTTTCCACAGTTTCCAGCTACTGAGAAGGGGAGTTTAGAAAACCTTTAAAATTCCATTAAATTAACACAAATATTAAAGATCGATTTTCAAAAATTATAACCTAAATAAGTCTGAATAATCTCTCCTAAAGATATTAACTATGATCTATTGGCTAACAATCTTTAAAATTAATAACAAAAGAACAGGCTAGGAACAGGAAAAAAACTTTTTAAGGAATACTTGGATGAGCTGAAATGACTCAAATTGTTCTTCCTGTGAAAAAAAATCACAGAAATCACTGAACATTTTGTGAGTTTGTGAGGAAGGGGGAAAAGTCTAAGGAAGAAGGACATGATCAAGAACAACCCTGAGAAACACAGCCATATGATCACCTTGGAAAGAAGGGAGTAGGATTATTACAGAACACCTGGCTATGGAAGAGTACCATAGAAATGGACCTATAACAGGTAACAAAAAGAATCTAACTCTTCCAATTATCATATGAAAGGCATGGATGCTAAATATTGTCCTTGACATGACACTGATAAGATCTTCTTCAGAGCAATGTTTCTTGTATTGAAGTCCACATTTTAAGAAATACACAGATGTAGCGAAAAGACCTTTATTGATTATGAATTTAAAAAATAATTTCTAGGAAAAAATGTTTTTTGTAGAAAAGCAGATATGAAGGGGAGGTATTGGTGCTAGTTGTCTAAAATGCTGCTATAAATGGAAAGTGGTCAGCTATTTTTGATTTGCAAGGAGACAGTAACCAATGGACATACAGTAGCAGTAAGGTTTGTGTAAAATATCAGGAGATATTTCTAAACATCAGCACAGTTAGGTACTGCAGCAGGACATGGCTGGATTATCATCATGGGAAGTTTAGACAATTGCTCTTGGCTTGAGACCAGTGATTAGTTTACATTTCCTTTTGTGTCTGGCATCTTTACAATTTGTTTCTTTGTAGCGACATACCTTGATTTTTAAAGTAATTCACTTTGTGCCGCATTCAAATTCCAGCTGCAAGCTCTTTGTTTTTTTGGCCATATGCTTTCAAGCACAGAGCAGTGTGCTGTGCTTGACAAGCTGGAAGGCTCCAGGGACATCCTGCTGGGACACAGAAGAAATACTGGGAAGGTGAGTGAAGGGGGGAGGAGCAATATATTATTTCTGTGACTCAGTGGCAGTGCTACAAATACCACCAACACAGAGCCTGTTCCTCAGTGCTGCTAAGCCCAGCTAATCTCGGGCAGAGTGTGTGAGGGTACTGTGCAACTTTTATATTTACTGTATCATGGCCTCTGCTGGGGTTCAATGAGAATGTTGGCGTGGGAGAAGATGCCATGAACAGATGGAAGGGCAGCAGTAATCCACAGACATATTGACAAGGCATGCAGGCCAACTGGGTGCTGACCAAGACCAGCTGTCCCTTCTTCTTCATCTAGAGTATTTGAGAGGAAAAAAGAGAAAGAGTTTCAAGTAACAGTCCCAGCCCATGATTTTCTGCTTGGTGTTGACAAAGTGTGACCCTTTTTTCATGGCCTGCTTATCCAAGACAAGGATGCCATCTTCACTGCCTTGGAAGCACCACCATTCACAGCCTGCACCAGGAGGCAGCAAACTCCTCTTTCTTTTTTGTATTGGATCTGTACAGGCAAGCCTGTCTAGAGAAGAAAAATGTGAGCTTAGGGAGGAGATGATTTGAAAAGATGCCTGCTCTTCCCTAGCCATAATAAATCCTTGGCAGTTTTGGGACTGTAGGGTTATTGGATGAAGATCACACCCTCATATGTGCCTTTTCACATTGCCTGCCTAACATCTCCCAGGATCTGACACAATTACTTATACAACACACATAAGAGTATAAGATAAAGAGATATCCCCAGATATCCTCCTCAAACTTCAGGTTGTGGAGGCAGATGTATGCCCTAGGTCTTTGAAATGATGTGACAGTGTCCAACTGCTCAAACACTGAAGTGCCATAAATCACTCAGAGATGCCATAAACCACTTACCACCTCACAGACAGATCCTCAGCACCCATTTTCAAAATACATCTTTATAAAAAACAGAGCAATGTCAGCCAGTTATTTCTGTAGGGTAAGGACCAGCCCAGAAGTAAATATTATGTTATGAAATCTAGCCAAGACAAGAAACTTTCCTATCTGCATGTTCACAGCATGAGGTGTCACCCAGCTGACTCGCAAGGGCCTTTGCAAGCCTTGTCATATAATACCCACTTCCCATGGTGATTGCAAGCTGTCTCAGTGTTGCTGCTGTCAGCCCAGATCCGGTTTTGAACAGTGAGATAGAAGATAACAAATTCCTGCAGCACTGATTTAGCCTTCAGGTAGGGAGAATCATGCTTGTGGAGAAGTTTGCTTGCATCTGGCAGTACTGGTTAAAGTCCATGCTTGGTTATGCCAAAACTATTCATTCTGTCAATCAAACCTCAAGTAGGTCTGAGACATAAAGATGTGGGGGGTTTCTTTATGATTTCAAGAGAAACTGGAGCAGAATCTTTGACTTTTCAAGGACAAAAAACAAGCTAAACCAAGCCAAACCAAGCCAAAACACAAATCATCAACTTGAGGTCCTTAGAAAAAATCACAACAGGCTGAAAGAAAACATTTTCTTTATGATGAGTAGTTACATATTTTATCCTGAAACTGTTCCTCCTTTGAGGGCATTTCAGTAAGTTGTTCTTTGAGGAAAATTTGTATGCCTGAACACTAGTCTGCTTGGGTTCTTTTTTACTGTATCATATAGTCTACTAGAAGATATGTCTCCTTACAAGCTCTCTTGATATGCACTAGGACACTGGTGCTACAACAACATTGCCTCATTAATATAACATTACATTGTAAACACAACATGGAATAAAGCATTCAACCCTCTTCATATGAAGACCAAGGGTCAAGTAGCTTTTTTCAGCCATACAGCTTTTAACTTTCATCTCTTCATACCCAGGGGCTACTCAAAATATAAGCAAACTGAGTAGGTATCAGGACACAAGGAGAGCTCAGGGGCTTCTGACATGAGTTATGTGAACACATGTCAGGAGAAGGGCAGGCAAACAGCATAAGAATGGTCCTCTTTAATATTATCCAAAAAGGCAGATTTAAAAGATGAAAAGTTTGCATTTCTGCTAATATGCTTGTAAACTTGCGGGGAGGAGAGGGAACATTGGGGGGATCGGATGTGCATGGATTTTCTGGGTTGAAAAGCAAATGCTTTATTTTTTTGTGTAACTATGTTGCCCCTGAGGATTATCTCTGGGCATCACATTTTGCTCAGCCCCACGAACCTTTGCCACTTGAACAAATGCTGCAGTTGTGAGATGTCACCTGGAATGCGGCTCAGAGCCAACAAGGAGGTCAGTGGCACAGGTTTCAGATGTGTTTGCTCTCAGCAGATGCTTGGTGAGAGTGTTGATTTCCATCCATACCTGTGCCTGCAGAACCACTTCTGAGCAGGTTGTTTGTACATCCGTTTCCCACCTCTTCCAGTCCTCATCATCAGAGCCCATGTCACAGAAGGATAATTGAATCTTTTCAGTTCAGGATTCAGCTTTGCACTTCAAACTTACTTTGCCTTCTGTATAATAGGTTTATCTTCATTTAAACCAAAAATGTTTTGTTATGTGATGCTTCCATCAAGCTGTGCTTAGCCCTGTTCACTCTGCATACCTCCCTCCCACTGTGTCACACCCTGTCATGCCTGCCTCACCCTGCTCTTTCCCTGCATGGCATTTCAGAGCTCTGGGGGGCAGGTGTGGCACCTTGCTTGTACCAACCCCCCATGACCACAGAGGTCCAAATGGGCATTTGCAGCTCTTCTTTCCAGGAATCTGTCACTGGCTGCTATAGCAGTAAACAAGCTGGCTTACTAGGAAAAGGAATAAAGAACTAGAGGGAATTATTTCAAAATGGCCTACATGCATAGATAAACATGCAATGTGACTTCTCATTGTCAGCTGGTTGGGGCAGCTGGTTTCTGGAGCAGCATAGACCCCTTACATGTTGTTTAGCAATTCCAGCCCAGTCTCCACTGCCTGTGTTTTCTGACACACAGTGTCTTGTGTGAGGGTGTGGGGCTTTCTCTTCTGAGCTGGATGATTCTCAAGGGCTCCCATAACTGGATAGTTTAGGAAAATGTGCTTTCTTAGAAAAACTGTTAGGTGGTCTAATGAGGCTGAAATAAGTGTAAAGGAGCAGAAGAGGACAGAAGAAAATATGTTTTTGCTGCATCCTGTGCTTCAGCTTCATTTTTTTGTACCTTTTTTTCCTCTTGCTGATGCCAAGATACCTCTGTGCAGACGCTTAGAGTGGTGATCTGTGCCTGTCAGAAGGCAGAACATCACATTCTCTGTGGGATGCCTGGCTTACATGCTGGTCTTTTGGGTCTTCACTAACGTGTAATAAATCTGTTCTCATTTGAATCCCTGGATACACTGTGAATCCACTGAGATCAGGCTTGTGCCCTTGAGTGTGTAGTACACAGTGGATGTTCTCTGACACTCCTGTGGGATGCAGCCTCAATGCCCTTTTTTTGGCTAATTACACTTTTTGATTGACTGAGCAATGCCAAAAGGTGTAACTGCAAACACTAGAAACTACACTGCCTATATTTCATTCAGACAGGCAGGCTACTCTTTTGCCTGCTGTGATTTGAGTCGCCTGGCATCTGGATTTACCCATCACAGAAAACAGGTTGATGAGCCCCCTTTGCATGCCAGAGCTAATTACCCACCTCCAGTCACCAGCAGTCTTTTTTGAAAGTATGAAACAGCCCAATGAAATGAACCATCCTTGGGTCAATTACAGCCATGTAAAATAGAAACTATTTCTCTGCACTGTTTCATCCACTAGTTAAAAATAATTGCACATTTTTATATGTTTATCCAACTGATTTTGCTTCTGCTTCCCACGGCACTGTAATAGTTCTATCAGCTGCAGAACCTATGAAACAATAAATTTTAATAGCTTTATTTCAAATGCTATCTTATAACTCAGACCAACTTTCCAATAACTGGGAAAAAAAAAAAAACAAACCCAAAAAAACCCAAAAAAACCCCCAACAACAACAACAAAAAAAAAAAACCCACAACCAAACAACACAGTTTTTAGTACACCTAGCTTTAGCAAATCTTGATGTTCAGACACTGGAGAAATTCAAATGGAGCAAGCAAAAGGCTTGGCCAGCTTGTCCCTTGGCAGGCATGCCCAGCTGAGAGGCTGGATGAGAGTGCTGGTTTGCAGCAGAAGTCTCTACACAGAGCTGCCTGATGGGTGGGTGACCCTGAGTCAGGAGGCAAAAAGAGCTGAATTGCTTTAAGAATGGTGGGAAAGTACCTCTGCTGCACAGCTAAGGCAACTCTCCTGCCACATCTGTCCCTTTCTACAGACACTGGAAAGACTGAAAGCGATGAAGAAGAAAGGAGCCAGGGCACACAAATGCTGGCTAGCATTACACAGCCCCTTGTGAGTGCCCCCAGCCAGCCTCTGCTCTGTGCTCCTGTTGGAAACAGGGAGCCTCCATGGGCCTATCGTGATTTCTTTTGTATGGGTAGGCATAGGCACACTTGCACACATGGGCTGCTTTCTATGACTGTTAAGCATTCCCCTGCCAGAGTCAGGCATTCTCTGCTGGTAAGAAGCGCAAGAAACTGAGGCAGAGGTAGCTTTTTTTTGTAAACAAATAAAAAAATTGCATGCCAAGTCCTGACACATCTCTGAAAAAATCTTTGGAGAATGGGGGCAGCAATCACAACACCATAATAGATGAGCCAAGTCATAAACTACTACAAACAAACAATTCTGGACCAGATCCTAAAGAGAAATGCCTGCCCACACACTGATACTACCCATAATATGCACTGTGCTGCATACTATGTGTGAAACCATAGGAACAGCTTGAGTCACACAGTGATTGGTACCATCCATCACAAGTTAGAAACTCGTCCTTTGTTTCAGAGTTGCACCTGAGGCCTCAAATCAAATGTGACAATTTTTATAATAACCAGTGCTAAGGTGTTCAGCTATAAAAACTAACTCTGTAGAAAGTTTGCCCCCACCAATGGAGTGGAAATTTAACTGGGTTCTTCCAATTTTCAGAGGAAGATCATTCTGCTTTGCTTATCAAGAAGCAACAATTTCATAAATAGCAGTTGGGTTGTATGCAGTGCCTTCATTATCTTTTACCATTCCATCTAAAATAATCTGCACGTGAAGCTAACAGAAAATGCTGCTGCATTATTTGATATCAGGCCTGACGTATCTGGCTCATGACCTCTGAGCCTGTTCTGTGGCATCTGAAAATGTTACAATGGTTCTGAGGGGAAAATGTAGTTGTTGCAATTTGTTATCAAATAACCATCTCATGTGTCTCATGCAGCTGTTACAGCAGCCCTGATAGGAGTAAAGGCAGTGAGTATTTGTTAGCAAGCATAGAGAAACAGAGTTACCAGCTTTCAGGAACACAATTAAAGAGATGGAAGATCACCACACAGTTCATCGGGATACCTCCCTGGTGCTTACAGTTTGAGCTCCTTCCTAAACTGCTGCAATTGCATTCAGCTATTCCTGTTGCTGCCTTTACTAAGGTCTTATAGCCATAAACTATTAAGTATCCTCTATAGGCTCTGAATACAACACAAGTTAACTAAAGATAATATTTTTGGATGTGAGGTAATATAAAGGGAAAAACACTACTTTTAAAATATTTTAATATGTTTAGCTATAAGGAATGCCAATTAAACACATCCATTTGTAATCCTTAGTTTCTAGGTTCTGTCCCAATAAGTTTTTAAGAATCCTGACACGGCATCATAGAGTATCTAAAAGTGGCAAGCTTAGAATTAACTTCTCCAAATGATTGCTGACTTGCAAATGAGAACAAACAACATCTTCTTGGTATGTTGCTTTGATACAACATGTTTGCATTATTTGAACAAATTATTTCTGCAAATAGAATTGTACTGGAAATGAGAAAACAATGGTGTGCTCAGCCACTGGAGAGACACAGTTTAGGAGATTGTCCTCTAGATAAACTGTATCAGCATAAAACTGGCAACTGTAATTTTGTGTCTGAGATGTTCTTGATTTGAATATATTGAACTATTTATGCTTGCTCCATTCCTCCATATTATTTCATTATCACATAACAACCCTTCCACTCCTCCGCTCACCATGCTAACTCTGATTAGGTCTCTGCTGCACAGATGTTTCTTCATTCAGATGTTCAGTGCCTGGCCAGGTGTCTCACTCACTTTCTCATAAATTTCAGCTTACATTGCATCAGCTCGATGTCCTCTCTGTGTGTGTGTCCTTTTGAATAACAAATCGATTGGGGATAGATATGAATGACAGATAGACATAGTGGCCACATTATTTACATTTTTTATACACGTGCAAATGTGAAGGATGAATATAAAACAGGAAAGAAAGAAGCGATGTAAGCCCGGGAGGCTGGCATGCAGGCATTCCCGATTTCTGCAAGCAATGCTGTTCCTACCGAAAATCAAAGTACCAGTGACGAATCATTTTATTTCTTATATCAAATAACTCGGAAGCCAGTGAGAACATCATTCGATCTCTAAGTTTGAAACAGAGAATCATGGAGAATACGGTAATTTGCAAACTCTCCTGCTATGCTTCTGTGTTCTTATGCAGCATGAAGTTTTAAAAGCATAATTCGAGCTGTAAGGAAGTGTTTAGTATGACAGCAATGAGTGTTGAAAAATGCATCGGAAACTTCCCTGTGAGGAAAGGATTTGTAAGAGGTTTTAGATTGTATATTTCATGTGTGTTGCAGCGCCTAATTAATGTCTTTTTCTCAAAATAAAGACGGGTGGATTATCACGAAATTCTGATATACATGTTCTTTTTAAGAAGGATCTCCCAAGTCCATGTGGTCTCCGGGGAGGCTGCACCCCCGAACAACGGGGAGATGCGATCCAGGGGTCGCGGGCGGTGCGGGGCGGGGGCGGGAGGCGGCCTCGGCCGACGGGCACCGAGGGGAGCTGCGGAAACCCGCCGCCTTATTTACAACTTCTTACTTCTGCCGAGGTAGGAAAAAAACGCCCAAAAACCAAACCGAAGAGAAATGCAGCGAGAGGCTCTCCGCCGCCACTCCGGGGGTAAGTACTCGGGCACGGACCCGCCCGCCTACCCGAGCCTTGCCCGTCGGCCGGCCGGCGCTGTCCCGGGGAAGGCGTCCCGGCCAGCGGCCGAAGTTGTCGCCCGCCGCGGAGAGAAGCATCACCTCTTCGCCGCCCGAGTCCCCGTCCCCGCCGGCCGGAGCCCGGCGCCGCCCCCGAGGGCACCAAGTGCGGAGCTCCCCGAGCCGCCGCCCCCTCCCCGCGGCGCTCGGGGCCGGCAGCCGGAGCGGGGCGGGGCGGGACCGGAGCGGGGC